>JAPYYQ010001679.1:0-31867 GCA_030522585.1 Anagyrus pseudococci
TACTTATTTAATAGAGCACTGACTATAACGATATGGTGGGATTCTGGTCATTCCTATTCGCCTGACCATTTTTCACCATCAAATTTCCTACAGGGTAAGTCATCTGTAAAAACAGGTTTTATGAATTATTAACTATAATTTTTCTTGTCAGTTTTTCAAATCATTTCCTAATTATTTATCGAAAAACTAAAAAATAAACCTAAAAATGTGCGTATCTTTAAATTTTTAAGCAGTAATTGCGCAAAGCTTAAAAGTTTCTTTTACCGTTAGGAAAATATAGACCGGTTAATTCATTACTCAAGTGCCCATCTGAATCAAGATAATTTTTCAATCTCCATAGCGGATTGTGTCATTACTAAACTCGTTTTAAGATAAAACTCAACTATTTACTCATATTATTTAAGCTGATATTTCTCACTGATCTTAATAACATTTTGAATAGCTTATTAATTATCATAGCAAAACTAATTTAAAAGAGTTTTTATCTCAGTTTCAAAATGAAACTTGAAAAGTAGCAAAAGTTTTAAATGTTTAAGCGACACAGTTTCCTTTAATTAAACTTTCGAATGTCTTAGCTCATTTTAATTTACCTCTTTTCAATTCTTTCAAAACACTACTTCACTAAATTACTTTATTTCATTCTAAATTGGAAAAGAAAAAATATTCGAGTCTAAAAACCAATACAAATATGTACAGTGAAAAATTTTTTTTCATTTAATACGTAAAAAGACCGTTGCGTCAATACTAAAGGAAAATATTTTATGTTTAACCTACTTTATGTTTTTAAACATTCGTTAGAATATTTATTAAACTTGTTTCCAATGTCCTCATTTTTTCGAAGGACACATACGTTGTGTTGACTCAGTGAGCGTAAACTTTAATGACCTTAACTTTATGAGTGAGCAAATTTAAGGAAGTTGAGTTGAACCAATTAAATATATTACTTGATTAAAAAATATTCCTCTTTATAAGACAATAGTAAGGTGATAAAACATAAATTATCAGTAGAAAACTTTTTTACTCGTAAATATTCGAGAACATGAGATTAATTTAAAGATAAGATTTTCATAAAATTACTTTCACTTATCTCTTGCCTTTCACTTTTCCTGAAAGTCTAGAGTTGTAGTAAATATATAAGTCAAAATTTTTTTCAACTTAAATTTCATGTTCTATATAAGGCTTGAAATGTGTTTTTTTCTCTCTTCTCTTTGTATGCCATGCAACCTTCCGATGAATCATCAGAAAAAAATCAGTGTTTAATTTCGTTGAAAGCGCACACAAAATGCAGATCACTACGAGTTTTCTTTTCGAAAAGCACTTAGTCATACAGGGTTTCCCCTATTTAATCTAATGGGACAGGTTCGGACGTGCTTGTTTTCGAAATAATAGAGAGCACGATGTACCTTACGATGTTGCTTATAAATTATTAGATTAGTCATTCTACTATACTTGTTAAATAAATTTTCCATCCGGTAATTGTGCGCACTATTTGGAGTAGCTGGAAAATTTAATAATTCTTGTGTTTATTTTTTGCCAATATTAGACTAAATTTAAGATAACTCGAAAAAACATCCATGCGCTACATCACATATATTATAATTTTAGTCAGTTAAAACCTCTGTATTAATCCAAGCACATTTTACGAAGTTACTAAAATATTTCAACGTTGGTACTCGCGCTCCACTGCAGTGTGCTTATCGTAATTGCAAAATAACCATTCCCCTCCCCTTCCCCTCCGCCGGACGCATAGCAATATCTAAGGGTTTATAGTTATACCTACTAATATCGAAAGTTTTTATTTTGAAGGTTTATTGTACGTCTTAACAAAATATTCTGGCGCGCAGCTCGTAAAATCGGATGTGCAATAAAGTAGTTTGGGCGAAATGGAAATTCAAGCGTACAAGCGGAATTTGCCAAGTTAACTCATATTGCCGAGGGCAATAATGAACATCGTGGGCGCTCCGAGAGGGTAGGGGAGAAGGAGTAACGGAGAAGGAGGCGGCCAGCCCACAAGGGTTCGGGGGGCTTCGACTCTCAACAAACACGGCTTGGCTCACTCCGAGAGACTCGAGAACGCCGCTATCAGCAGACGGGCTATCCCGCTTATTGAAAGTCATTGCGCGACAGCTGGGAGATTGACAAGGAAAGCTTATTGTACGCAA
Source organism: Anagyrus pseudococci (assembly GCA_030522585.1). Taxonomy (NCBI): domain Eukaryota; kingdom Metazoa; phylum Arthropoda; class Insecta; order Hymenoptera; family Encyrtidae; genus Anagyrus; species Anagyrus pseudococci. The sequence goes on from JAPYYQ010001679.1 coordinate 2,163, forward strand.
TAACGTCAGCAGAGCTCCCGGCAGCCAAGTTGGAAAACAAACAGTGTACAACGCACGCTAATGCCTCAAATCGAAGGAGCCGCGGACTGCGCTTCTCCCCTGACAGTGACCTCGTGCAACCGCGCCACTTGAACCGCTGCCCCTAGCAAAATCCGTCCGACGAGTTTACGTTAAAGTGTGTTTTTCAACGGAGAAGACGAAAAGCGACGAAATCACAAGTCCAACGTGGCCGCGGCAGCCGTTGACTCGCGGTCACTCTTCTCTCCGTGCGCCTTCTCGGCCTGCAAGTGGCACGGCCTGGAAGCATGCACTACACGTCCCGGATAATTTGTACTTTCGCTGATTCGTTAGTCCGGCCCGGGCCGAAGCCATTATTGGCCCGAGGCTCTGTAATCAATCGGCACTCGCTCCCTCTACTTGTCCGCGCCTCTCCTCCACATTCCATTAAGCCCTAGCCTCCGTCGCGTACTTGCGCGCAACGCGTCATTTCGACCCTACTCGTTTTGCCCATCGTCCAGCTCCTCCTCCTCCTCCTCGTTCTTTTCGGCAACGTGGCTAGTTCTAGTTCCGTAATCCACATACAGCTGGGCTTGTTGTGATTGTTTTTCGAATGCAACACACAAGTGGCGAGAGCGGAAGGCCAGGATTGCCCGAATTTCGCGCAGCGAACTCGATAAGCCGCCTGGGGACTTTATGGGCATGAGCTGCGCGTATTCAACGCTCTCGGCGGTGTACGTATAAATCATCGAGCGTGGGAGCAGGGGAGCGGGCGTCGGCGAGTTGCGGGACACGTCGTCGTAGTATCGCTTGCCGACGAAATTTATCGTCCAATTAATTATGCGTGCTCGCCGAATTACGCAGGGCTTGCTCGGGGGGCTCTCGCGAGCTGCGACGAATTTTCATTAGAAGCCAGCGCAGCAGCATCGCCTCCTAATTTGTTCGATAATGAGTAACGAGCGATTATAAATCAATGCGCTACTCGCGCGTCTCCATAACGACTCGATTCGTCGTTAATGGCTCAAGAGTCGAGCGCGCGCCCGCGAGCTTACCTCGAGCCGCCGAGCACGTTTCCAGTCCGTTGGCATGTACAGAGCGACGACGCGTATCTCGGCTAACGGATCGTGGGAGAATTTTGCAACTCGTCAAACTCCGCGGGGCTGTCGCTTCTCGACCTCTCGTTAAATCCCAAAGAAGACGCGCGAGCGCGGAAAACACGAGGAGGAGACAGAGACAGACAGATGGAGAGGCAGAGAAGCAATAGCAACGGGAATACTGCTCGCTTTGACTGCCAGTCGCAGCGGTATAAGTTTTGTCTTATTACTACCAGTCGCTTCTCGACACCAAGTCGTTATAAACAATACAGCTTTTACGCGGAAATGTGCTACGCTTGATTTTTTCCAACGATTTATCTCGAGCTTGTAGTGCTTTACGCGCTGCTGCCTCTCGAAATGTAAAAATAACACAGCTTTGTTAAACAGTTTCAATCGGAATCACTTGATAGTGTTTCCTTATGAGACTCGCTCAACTATTGCACGGGATACATGCAAATGTTGTCGGTATGTTAATAAGTAACCATATTCGTATCGCCGTAATTCTCTTGATAAAAAGAAGAAAAAAAAAACGTTCGTAATATCTAGGAGTTTCCAAAAACAACTTTTTTTCATCTTATAAATACAGCAGGAGTTGAAAGTTTTCCAATAAATATAAGCTGTGTCAAAAAAGCAGGTTGGAGAAAATCTTTTGCACTTTCACCATCCAACTGTTTTTTTTCTTTTTTCTCTAGATATATGTACAGCAGAGAGCATATGTCTGCTGACTATGTTATGTGAAGGAAGTGAGAGCCATTACGTTTAAAAGTATTAATTGCCAATTACAAATGAAATTTATAAATATTTTCGGTGTATTCAGGCTAATTATCGTTGATAATTGAATCCCCCTTTTTTCTCTTTTGTTAAATGCACGCTTAATTTTGATCGTGCATGGTGGTCGTCATTTTTCATATTCGACGTTCTGCCCCCTTATTTCAAACGGAGAATAGAAGAGAGATGAGGAAGGAAAAGAGGAGAAGGAAGAAGCAGAAGAGAAAGAAGAAGATGAAGAAGAAGAAGATGGGAAAGAAGAAAAAGAGGACAATATTGGATCGTTTGCTGGGGCGGAAAGGAAGCAGAGGAAAAAACCGAGAGGAGAAAAAGAAAGGACATAAAGCCTTGCTCTCATCATCTCTCGAAGCATTTGCATGCCGTTCGCTTAGCGATAAACAGACGCAAGAAGAGCAAAGTGCAAGACAAAGAAAGGACGATCGAGGACGAGGTAAAAAAGGACGGGACGAATAAGAAAGAGAGATGAGTTTGGTTGGCCTAGCCCTTTCCATCTTTTATCAGTTCGCATCCTCATAGTGGTCGCAGAAATGCCGGACAACGCACATGTGCGCGCAACCTCCAGATTTTTTCTTACCGCTGGATTGCCGATGATGGCGATGAAGAAGAAGGCGAAGATTATATATGAGGAAATGCGGTGGCAATGATACGGTCCGGTCCGCGGAAGACAGGCGGATTACAAATGTTTTTGCGAAGCGAAAATTCTACTTGGAAAGGCGGGAGGAGCGAGTGAGCTAGGGTGGCTGGGTTTGGGGGGGAAACGGAGTTTGCGCCGGCGCAGATATAACCGGGCGTCCGGGCATTTGCATGGAAATGACATAATTTCGAAGTGAAATGAGTTCAGCCGTATTAAATCGAACGTTTCTAGGCAGGAAATATTATTCAAAGGTTATCAGTTAACAAGTTTCGCTCTTGGGTTAAAACTGCGCTTGACATATTCAAACAGTGTTTTGGAGAGAGAGAGAGAGAGAGAGAGAGAGAGAGAGAGAGAGAGAGAGAGAGGCGAGAGGAGGGTAAGGGAGGCTGAGGTTAAGGCTCGGAGGAAAGCTATCTTGGATGAATTATTCATTTCGCCCTGATACTAAATACTACTTAAACATATGAAAGTTTGATGAATTATGCAAAAGTTCGTATTAATTATGATTAGTTAATTTTCGTAAAAGTTTCCAGCGACCAACGAGCGTACGGGCACAGGCACCCAGACAGACAGACACAGAGAAAGGATTATTACCTTTTGAAATTACCGTCACGAATGTAGGGTGACTCGCAAAGTGCATCATTCGTATAGAGGACTAATAAGCAGTTGGCTCGGCTGTGCGTAAAAAATGTCCAAGCAATTGGTCAGCCGACAATAAAGGATTCCGAGGGTAAAAAGAGCCGAATAAGGGTAGTCGCCGCCGCCGAGGGAGTGAAATCGTAGCGAGAGTAAATCGCTCTTACACTTTTCAAGCATCAGCCCGGAAAAGCCGGCTTTCCCGGCTGATCCTTTGGCAGGATAAGAAAGCCCTTGCGGCTGGGCGGCTCGGCTATATAGACCGAGTAAGGACCGAGAGTAGGGTGAGGAGGGGCGGGTCGCAAGCGTCGTCCTTCGGGCCAGCTCGGATGTCGAGACGCCACAGACTCGCGCGCCTAGGATGCCGAGGGCAAGTTCCGGTGGTAGACCGCGACTGAGAGTGAGAGCGAGGCAGAGAGAGGCAGAGAGAGCAGCCGGCGCCGGAAACGGGCGGCTTTCTGCTTGCCGCCTCTACTCTCCCTTTCGCGCGCCGTCCCAAGGCGGACGACGGCACGCGCCGCCACCCTCGTCCTCACCTTTCCCCCCTCCTCCTCGACCTCCTCCGCCTCCACTTACCCTTGCCTCGCTGCTACGCTAGCCTGCCAGCCGGGAGGGACGCGGCCCTGAAGATTTGCACTTGTTGCTCACGAGTCTGCCCCCCCCCCCCCCCCCCGCCTGCCTGCCCTGCCATATCTCTCTCTCTCTCTCTCTCTCTCTCTCTCTCTCTCTCACTCGCTTTCGAGCCCGCGGCCAACTGGTGTGAGGCAACTTTCGCACCCTTACCAGGGTTCATCGTTGTCTCTCGGTTAACGGCTGCAGAATGGCGGGGGATCATGCTCGGCGACCCAGTCTATATACCTTTTTCTACCCAGCTCTGCGGCTTGCTGCTTCAACGGCATCTTACCATGTCCTTTTCTTATTTGTTTTTAATGGCTATAGCTACAACCTTGTTAGATCTGATTCTTTTTTCTTTTTTTTCACTTTGGTTTGGTTGGATTAAAAAAAACGAGTAAAGGCTTGTTTACCAAGAGTAAAGAGGGTTATTATTGTGCCTAATAAAATGTAATCTTTATTATTGGAACCGGTAGGTTTTTTAAAAAAATTTTACGGATAATCAATACTTTACATTAGTTTGTCGATCTACTAGTTTGTCTGGAATAAAAATAAATTTTAATTTATGGAAGAATTGATAAAAATTTACACTGCTAAACGCAATAAAGCGGGGTGGATCGAAGCACTTGAAATATTGCAGCAAAATTTAATAATATATTATTTTTTAAAAATTCCTTTTTCCCCGTAATAGTATTCAAGCCGTTGTTTAAAAAATGATTAAAACTTTGGAGGATTAAATAAACTAGCAGAGTTTTAAATTTTTACGGAAAAGCATAAATTATTCTGATAGCAGGACAAATGTGCGTTTGAAATTAATGCAACTAAAATATACGAACCCCTTATTATTTTAGATTAATCGAATTCGAATTTTATTCAACATTTTTATCGGGCAAGTTACGTAAAAAAATCTAACGTGGTGTCAGAATACATTAGAGGCCATAATGGCCGTTCAATATTTCGTCCGTGAGCATATAAAATTTCCGAGTTAACGCGTCTCGAGCCGTATCCTTCCTCTTTAGTCTTATTGCCACGCATGCATAATCAGCCATTAAATATCTTATGAATATAATAAATACATCAAGAAATCTGCATCGACCAGGTTTACGTACGTGATTCAAACGAAATTAAATGATCCATCAAGCCCAGTATTTAGTTTTAAAATTTTAATTACAACAATAATTTACGGAAGAGCTAGGTATGCCGCGAAACGATCGCACGCGCGCGAGCGCACACACACACACACACATGTACGAGCTACGTACAACTACAAAGAGCCATAAAATTAAAATTCAGTCGTATACCTCTTGGGCGTATATACATATACATATCCAGTCAATCTGGCTGACACGGCAATCAAGAGCATTGAAGCTCAGTGATAATCGGGCGATAAATATCTCAATCGCGCAACAATGAGACATTAGCGTCTTGAAAAAATCGCCACCCCCTCCCGCTCGAAAAGCCAGACTACTTCTCTCTTTCTTTCTTGTTTTTTCTCTCGCGTTCGTCCAATCGCAGGCGTCTGTCTTTCTCCTCTAGGAATACACTCACCCTGCAATTATTTCATTATTTCAACGCTTGTGCAACGAGCATGCGTCTTTCCATGCTCTTCTCTCCTTTTTCCCGACCAATTTATAAAACAGAAACATGCTTGCGCGCGAGAGAAGAGCAAAGAAACTAAATCTAGCGAGGGAGAATCCGAGCGTTCTCTCTCTCTCTCTCTCTCTCTCTCTCTCTCTCTCTCTCTCTCTCTCTTTCTCTCTTCCTAGGTGTCTCGGCGGGTTACGTCACATAATGTGTACCCACATATTATGGTTATTCATGCACTTAAAATTACATAAATTGCTATTCATTCCGTGGGCACACATACACACAAAGCCTGGATCTTTTGAGAGCATATATTACAATTTAAATCATTTGAATCACGAGAGAATCTACGCCGTAGCCGCCGTTCCGGAGTTCTATTGCCACATTATATGTGTCAAATTTATCCTCCTTCGAAAATTTTGATTTTCTCCCTTTTTCTTAAGCTGCATGCGTGTTTTATGTATCGGGAATTTGAAAAACATCAAATTTACAAGCAATTATATGAAGTGTTAAATAAGCAAGGCTTCATTCAGAAAATTAGTAGGTAATGTCAGAAAGTTGCCCATTAAAGTAAATTATAAACTAATTTATGGCAGAAATTTCAATTTCAAATTCAACTTGAAATTCAAGCATTCCTCGGAACTTTAAGCGACCAGTAAAAAACGCGAAGGAAATATAAAACAGAAAAAAGAATAGAAAGAAAAATTTGAAAAAATGCAGATTATCGTTGTTGCCTTACGGAATTTTTGTAATTACGTTAAAAGACTTTGGATTTTTTTCAAACCAAACTCTTAACGTATGTCCTCTCTCTCTCTCTTGTTATTTTTTCCAAAGTTCCATTTAGAAATGAAAAGATAAAAAGTATGATTATTACAAAAATAAACGGAAGGGAGAAATGAAGTACGCTGATCGAAAAATAAGATATTTATTTGTTTTTACAAAATATCGATTAAATCAGAAAATGAATAATTTTTTACGAGAAAGCCAAGGCAATTGATGATAAAGTAAAAATAAGTCAATCAATATTATTAACGTCTGCTTGACAAACTTGTTCGTTGGATCTATTGCTCTCGGACAAGAAAGGTAGGAAAAAGAAAAGGAAAAATTGAAAGAGCTCCTTCATTCCTTTGCACACTTTACAGTGCAAAAAAGGAGAAGAAGAAGAGAGTGGGAGGGAGAGGGGGGAGAGAGTAAAAAAGAAATATGAAGTAGTGTATAGCTCGAGTTGATCGAATGTGCCAGCTGTAAGAAAAGACCGGACGATAAACGAAGAGAGCCAGGGAGTTAAAGGATCGAGCAAGGCAAAGAATAGAATACAAACTTTCGATCCGCAGTGCCAAGAGGGAAAAATAAACACTATCAATACGTCAATGTCAGGATAGATGATGAAAATGCAGCAGGAGAAAATAGTAATTGAAAATATCGAAATAACATTTTCTCATCGTTGAGTCTTCCTCGTGAAATTTTTGCCAGTTTTTACTTTTAATGAATTTATACGTCATGACTTTGAAACTGGGAAGGAAGAGGAAAAGTTTGAAAAAGACCGTCTCAGTCCGGGAATAACGTTATCGTTGGTAAAAGTACAATTGGAAAGATAGCGTCAAAGCGGGGTCGTCGGCCTCTTGATAGGCAGCATAAAAAAGCAGCCCATTGGAATATGAAAACACACAATGACTAATGCTAATGCTATGACTAAGCAGTCCCCCCCCCCTGCTATAGGACAAATTCAAGTTGTACACATTTCGTCAATGTTTACCGAATAATTCTCGCAGGGATAATGGTAAAGCGATAGAGGCAAATAAAAATGATATGTTGCATTTGTGGTAATGTAATGAAGCACTCGAATTATTGTAATTGCGTCTTGATGAGATTTCAAAGCACTTCCGAGAGCGTATCGATTTTTGCCCCAGCTGCCGAGCCATAGCGTGCGTTCAATAGCATTAAATTCATATTTCCCGAAATTTAGATAAATTTTCAAATCACTCTCCGGATTAAACCTTGCTATTTCTATTTATCGTGTATTTCTTCTCGAGAGAGCTGTATTTTGCATTAATGCGTAAAATTTAAAATGTAAATTGCAAACAGAGAAAAGTTCGTCGGCTTTAGCACAGCATTGAACACGTTTTACACGGTTAAAGTATTAACTTAAATACATTATCGTGCGAAAATATAAAAATTCAAGCCGTGAGGAAAAATGTATGTTAATACAGAACAGGTAGAATAATAGGCTTAAAAGATGGAGAATGCAAAATGGAAAGGGTCGAAAAGAAAAAAGGAAACGCGCTGTAAAACAAGAAGAGAAGCCCGAGAGTGGCAGGGCTAAAAAAAGGTACGACAAGAGAGGGGGTGGGGTGGGGTGGGGGCAAGAGGCAAGGGGTTGAGGAGCGGAAAAAGGAAGAGAGAGAGAGAGAGAGGGAGGAAAGCAAAAAAGGAAAGCAGCAGCATACACGTACATCAATCCTTGACGGGATGATTTACGCGGCGGCCATCAATTCCAGAATAACTCGGTAATAACTTGGCTCTCCCGGCCCCTCGCTCTCGTTCAGCCACCCCCCCTGCTCCCCCCAGCCCCTGGTCGCCTTTCTCTCTTTCTTCTCTTCTGTCATTCTACCTTGCTTTTCTGCAACCAGTCCAAATATACGTATGCATGCAGCCCGGACTGTCGTGTCGCGTTAGCGCGCGTGTGCGTGCACTTTGAAAGAGGAGAGAAAAAGAGGAGAAATAAAAGGAATAGCACTAGTAGTAGTGGGAGTAGTAGGTGGAAAGAAAGAAACTTTGTAGGTCTTCTCTTTCTCTACCGTCTAACATAAAAGACAGCATTGATGGTCATGCTCTCGTGCTTCCCTTTGCTCCCCCCCCCCCATCTCGTCACCCACCTCGCAACGTCTGCCTTTAATGTGAGCTTAGGCCTTCTGTTTGCTGCTCGTTTATTACCGACTCGCTACGTCCATTGTTTAATGTTAATGTTGTTTGCTGAATATTTATATTGTTTTTGCTTCATTTTTGATTGCTATTATTGTTATTTCTCAAACTTTTTCTCCTTGTGCTCCCGAGTAAAAGAAACGGAGCTTAATTTTCTCAAGAGCTTGCAATACTGGTTAATTATTCAGTGGGAAGAATGGTGTTTGAGCTTATTAATAACTTGAAAATTCAATCTCATCAATTTTAATGTTTCGTATACGTTGAAACCCTTGGCTCTAGTTTTCATATTACTTTGATAAATAATGCGAATGATTTATGGCAAAGGTAGATGCAATAAATCAAATTAATAGAACATATCAAACATTTTAAATATCGCATTGTTGATTACGTGTAATAAATTCATAGCCAGCAGCAGCTTGCTTGCCTTTGGATCGTTAATTTTTTCTTTCTTATCCTTTATGTCTACGTATGTATGTATGTATGTATTTATATATATATTTTCTCAGGCTTATAAATAACTCATAGCTTTTAAAGCAGCAAACGAAAACTATCAGGCTCGCTGTACATTTCGCTAAATTACTCCTTTCGCTCGTAAAAAAGAAAAGTAACATTTTATGCAAACAATTCACAAGAGTGCAATCATTGTGTACAATCCCATTAGCCTTAATTGTTAAAGCCGTTATGCTAGGATTAGGAAAGAAATTAACAGCTCCGCAGTGAAATTCTAATAATTGATTCAATAATTATCTATCCTTGACTAACTTACCTTCAAAGTTTTATTTAAAAATATAATTTAAAAACTGTAAACACAGCGGTTCGGAATATTCTCTTCTCGGAAATGGGTATTTTTTTTGAGACACCAATTTGAATAGTTTGTAAACAAATGTTTTAAAAAATGTAAACCTGCAACGACTAACACAAAAATATAAGCAATTTTTTTAAGCTAATATTATTGTTGACAATTTGTAATTATCATAAAACAAATAATTTTTTATGGCAACGTATTCTAAATTAATATATTTTAATTATACTAGAACCAGTATAAATAAAAAAAACTTCTCTTTTCAATAGATTAATCGATATTACAAATTAAATCAGTTTATCAAAATGCTTTTAGTAAAATTAGAATTTGAACACGAAACAAATGAAATACAATCCAATTATATTATTAGTTATAAAACAAAATAAAGTTAATTAATTTCATTAGCTCGTAATAAATCGAATGCAATAAAATTTAATAAACTACGTAATTATATTCTAACAATCATTACATATCCATTGTTTTAGTACTTTATGTTTCTAATAATACATTTAATGATATTTAATGATAACATAGTTGATCTATAGTAGTGATTTATTTTGTTACAGGTGAGTGGGGATAGTAAAAAAATTATTTCACCAAATATTACCTATCAAGTAAGTTAATACATTTCACATATCTACAGAGTAATGGTATTCACGTAGAAAACCAAATAAATACACATTCATATTTCTACTATTTATATATTATAACGCATTGATGTTTAATACTAAGCCCTTCAAAAAATTATTTGATTATTAGATTATTTTTTAATTAATATTAATTAACTAAGCGCATGCAACATTTATGACGTTGGTGTTTACTTCAAATTAGTAGATGTACATAAATGTACGCATTACGATGATGCAATGTAAAATATATATGAAATGAATGCTACAATTTTTAAATAAATACTTTATTTTTGAAAAAGCACAATTTTTACATTTCATGTAGAACGTTGAAATACAGCAATTAATTTTTGAGCCTAGATTATTTATTTCGTTACGAACGACTATCCTACGGCTGGTTTATTAATATAAATATTTACAACTTACGTTTAACGATAAACCGAGAAAAAGTCGTTTATACAAGCGCTAGTGGAGCTAAATTCAAAAGGCGTATTGAAATGCTCGTCTCTTTCTGGAAACGTTTTCTTTTTTTTTTTCTCGTTTTCTTCTCGTAAAATCTAAACCACAAAGGTATACAAGCGTAAGAGCGCGAGTACAAGGGACGATGGCGTGACGTCTGCCGAGATAAGGTACGTTGAACTCGTGCTCGCGCGCGCGCACTTACACGGCCACCGTCGCACACACGTATACACACAGGTGTAGAGACCCTCGTATAGACATAGAGGCAAGTGCTTGGCGTTTCAGAAAACGTCGGGCACACGAGAGTCGAAAGGGAAAAAATGGAGAAATGACGCTGGAAAAGCGCGTTGGGATCGGGAAAAATCGCGGGAGATGCACGCTGCGCGCATATTTCATAAAACCAATGGAGAGTTTAATTGTTACTGTAAATTATACGGGCTATCAGGCCGCAGCCGCGTGAATTTCGCTTGCGCCACCCTGGCAGTCGGTTGTGCGCCTGACATTTTTAATTATGACGATTTTATTTCAGCAAAATTATTCCCCCGCGTGCACACCACGTGCCGCTACATTTTTTAATATTACGTTTACGAAATGGAGCATTTATTCGCGAATTGTAGATTAAATTTCTGTTTTATTCAGTATTATTACATACACACCCGCGTAATGGAATTTTCCTCCTTTTTCCTTTTGTTTTTTTCCCTTTTTTAAATTGAACACGCAATTCTTTATTGAGGGGCAACATGTGCGCTAGTCTACCTCGAAATTATATTACTTCGAATTTCAACGTATAATAAATTGTTGTTCTGTTATATCTTGGAGTTGTTTAAAAGTTAATTTAACTTGAAGTGAAAATCCAGCGGTTCTTCAGCTCCGAAGTAAAAGGGAGTTTAAGAGAAGTTGTTTGCCTCTCCATCCCCTCGTGCAACTTATTCCGAGAAATATAACGGAGAATTAAATTATGCAATCGCGTAAAACATTAACACTCCCGTGTTTATTTAATAAATATTAAAGGAGCTTCCATCCTGCCAACTATAAAGCTCTACAGGGGCTTAGATAATTTATCGTCAACTCGCTCGAGGAGTCGGGCCCGATATGCGCTCTCGCACGCGGTCTATGCGTAGGCAAATAAAAATGTTTATCCGAGCCGACGGGCCAACGAGCGCGGATCTTGCCGGGGCTCCAAAAGAAATATCTTGTAATAACGATTTCATGCGAAGAAGCGTGCAAAAGAAGCGCTTGGAGAAGCAGGAAATAGAGGCTCGTAAAGAGCAGCCAGGCAAAACTGCTCGCGGTCTCTCGAGCAACGGAAATTCGGAAAGAAACATATTTGGAATAGCAATGGCGTGGAAAGGAGCGAGAGAAAGAGCCCCCGGGGCCTCGAAATTAAAAAAGTTTCCTTTTATTATGATCGCGCAAGCTGTTACTTGTTCGGCCGAGATAAAAGTGTACGGATTGCCTCGACTCCCCCGGCTCGCCGTCCAGCCTACTTCCGCACTCCAGCCTCATGCACCGGCCTCGCTAGCTGCTCCTCGCCTAGACATTTCACTTGATGTACTTGGGATTTGTTTTTTAAACGATCGCCGCGGTGCCCATGAATTTCAAGCAAATCTCACCGAAATAGCTAAGCCAATAAGCTATCCGATCAGCAGCGACGGAGCCCGAGATTTAAGAGTCGGAAATTCGAAAAGTAGTTGTTGCTTGCCCTCGTGGCCTTGGGCGTCTATGTGTGCCTCTAGATGTAGAGCTGCAGAGGCTTTCTCTCTGTATAATTAAACATCAAAAGGATTCACTCGGCATTCAAGTCAGTCGATTTAAATGAAAACTAGATTAGCCTTGGGAGAACGTCGTGACCACGCATCTACAAACCCTATACATCGGGGCTTTCAATCAATTACGACAGGCAGATTTCCATATTACAATCGATCCGGCGTTCGACTGCTCGACGAGCTTGCGCGCGCGCGCAGCTGTAGCAGGCGGGGGACGGCCGGGCGCATCCCAGCCCAGCGAGCATTCGATTACTTCAAACATTTGTACTTATACTCCCTCTCGCAATTGGCCCAGCTCCGTCGTTTCTACTTGCATTCAAGTTACTCCTATAGTTCTCCGGCCCAGAAACGAGTAATTCAAATCTGATTAACCGTTGTACTTCATTTACAATTGCTATCTATGTAATAACCAACAATGCCTCGGTCTCTTCTCTCTGAACTAGCTACAGCAGCTTTCCCCCCCCCAGAGTACTCGAAACGATTAAATTTGCCGTGCAGTGTTAGCGTCACTTCGTTGCGAATTCATGGGCATTTTCAAAGGAGCGCCTAATGCTGCCTCTGATTTATGCATTATTTACCCTATAAGTACGGACGATGGTCGCGAGGAGTTTCATGTTGCGCATTTCTAAGGTAAAAATTATCCGCTACATCGTAGCAGCAACAGAGATGCATCGACCGCACTATATTTTACAATTTACTCGCATTTAACAATTTATTCGACTATCTTTGCAATCTATTTGTCCCTTTGCCGCTGTAGGTGTCTTTTCAAAATTTAGCCAACGCTGCGTTAACGAAATTTAATTTTGTTGAATCTGCATGAAACTGCAGAGCTACCATAAATATTGCAATAATCCTTTACAACTTCTCTGCATGAATAGTTTATTTGAACAATAGAAATTATGTAAAGCTAGATATATACTCTAAGAATAATAACTTCTTACCTCTATTATACCTATGTGGGACTTGCATTGTGTAAAGCTAAATAATCAATAGTCCTTTGGGAATTACGACATTAATATATTAAACTTGTAGAATAATTTCAAATATTCCCAGTCATTGTTTTCTAGCTAGGTGCTATTTAAATATGTAACGCGGAATGAAGAATAGTGGAAAAAAAAGCAAAAAGGGGAAAACAACAGATAAAAAGGTAAATTGAACTAGCAGAAACTCGTGTCGTGCACATATATGTATGTATTATTGGAATAACGTTTAAAACAAATGCGCGCGCGTATAACAGGTGTTATTAAATTGCGTTTGCTCGGCTAGCGGCATGTATAGAGTAGAACGGCAAACGTCACACAAGTTTCTCGTTACATAAATTAAATTACAAACTTGGATTTTCGTCTTGGAAAGGAGTTCACTTGAAACTCATCAAACTGCAAGATGCATTGTGCATACGGCCGTTCAATTTTCCTTCTCATGAAAGTGGAGAAACTCGAGAGCGAGAAAAATGGCTTCCGTTCATTGTGTGTGCTGCTGCCGCTGCTGGCCGAGCCTATACATTTTCGGGCGTACGATAAAACTTTCAATTGCAATTGCCCCATTGTTGCCTCCGCGGCGTGCCGGCACGACGAGTATCAAAACTTGCAGGCTAAAAGCAGGTGATTACGTTGAAAAATTAAGCAACAGCCTAGACGTGGATGCTCCTTCCTTTTATTTTCAATCTTCTAGGCGTATGTTGAGGCGAACAGTTGATCGAGTTCGACAAACATTGCTCTATTCTCAATTTATCCGACCAACTTCCGTTCTGCTTGAGATAAAGAGAGAAAACGCGCTTGACAGCTAATGCCTTTGCATATAGTCCGTAAATATTTTATGGCTCCAGCCTTTATCTTCCTTTCCAGAAATGATAAGAAAAACACACTTAGAATTTCAGTCTTACAAAAAAAAAGAAAAAATATGTTTTCTACAAGCCAATGTTTATTGTTGCCTCTACTGCGACGTTACTTTTTTTATTATCTGTTTATTTTTTGTACCCTCTACTTTATTAATGTCTATTCGTTTATATGTATTTATTCAAATGCAAACGGTTTTTCTTCAACTATAAATGTTTAGCTTTGAAACGTGTGCGTGTGTGCGTGTGTGTGTGATAATATAATAGCATTGAAAATGTTTTGAAATTGTTATCTACTATTACTATTGTTTATAGCGACGACTGTAAAAGAAATAGCTGTCATTATAACTCATTCGTCTTATATTGAATTAATGCCAATTGATTTAGTATGTTTTGAACAAAATTATTTTTGTGGAGGTAGCAAATCATATCATTTGTTCCAAGGCCGATTTTTAATCTAATAAAGCTAAAGAGTATCATTTGTCAGCATATTATTTAGATCAGCGTCCAAGTGTAACATGATACAATTTGAAAATAGAATATGCTGCTGCTCGGTATAGCAAGAATTTATTTACGAAAAAAAATGTTATGTAGTCCAACTATTCATTGTGGTCGTCACATTAAATAAATTTTTATTTATCTTAACGCTAGTGTTTATTAGTAATTGGTTTTCTAAAAATATGCTTGCCCGTAAACGCAGACAAGCAATAAAAGTAAGTTACGAGCTCGTCCTAGTTATATAGTTGCATTCAACGACAATAATAATGAGAAATAAAGGCAAAAGAAATTGGCAAAAAGTTGCGAGAAAGGGAAATGATAAATATTATAAAGAATCAACATTGTCGTCGGTATGCAAATTGTACAGTGAAATTATAAGGTGAATAACGTTCGTTGTGCATGTAATATACGCGTGTTGTATAGAGCTTTTGAAGATGAATCATTTGCGGCCGTGCTCTTGCACTATCTTGACGCAGGTTCCGCTCGACCGATGATTTGCTCGCGTCCTAGTTTTGATAAGACGTAGCTTCGTTTACGTTAGGATGCTCGAGCTCTCTGTATCGACGCGTGTGCATAGAAATGATAGGCCGTTCTTATAAGATAACAGCCAAGACGTGTAATCTACTTTGAAAATAGTTTGCTACTCCCTTTTATCGATTCACAATTCTTCGACTTTGTCAATTTTTTTATTACTTCTTATTGCTTTTTATTGCAACATTCAAATCAAGTTTTTATTTCAATAAGGAAATATGATACATTGGATTTAACGTTTTTTTAAAGCTGACAGGTGATCAATTAAAACTTTTAAAAGCAATCTCAAAAATGTAATGTACGCATATCTTTTTTGATATATTTTTATTTATTTTTTCATCATAAAAACGGTATCGTGATAAGATGACATTTGTATTAGTTTGAAATCTATTAAAAAAATGTGTTCACTTTTTTATTGCTTACGTCATAAATATTATTTTAATTGAATTTTTACCGGTAATGCTGACTGGCGACTCTTCTTTTTCAATGTCATGAGAATATGTAACTTCAAACTATAGTACTGTACATAATGACTAACAATATTAATAAGCATGAATTTTTATTAAATTACATTGAAAAATAAAATGGCATTAATTATCTTTTCCGTATCTGGTGATGCGTAGATTCTGGTGCTATGGACTTTTTATTTAGGTTACAGACCTTTTTAAACCTTCATTTCACATTAACTTCTTAATTCTTAGACTAATTGTATTAAGATTGTATTTGTTAAAAAACGCAATAAAAAAAAAAACTTCTTTGCCGAGCGAGAAATTATCTTTTATTAAGCTCACGATGTCCCTGCTAAAAACTTCCATTGAAAAACATTTAGCATCTGTACAAGCAATAGTTAACTAGTACAGTATTGACTCTAGAAAACATTGTTTGAACAAGATTAAAATTTTTCCTGGTTTTATCTCATATTTTCCGTTTTCTTGTTCATGAACTTATTGAAATATTTTCATTATTTATTATCATTTATGCTATGTGTAATTTACTGAATTTTAAAAAATACATCAAATCGTATTTCTTTTTAATCTTTTTTATTTAACACTCATTGAGTCAGCAAGTCGTGAATTTTTTAATAAATTTATAAAACATTAATTCAAATGTGTATGATTAATAAAGATAGCAAAAAATAAAATTTACGTGAGCCTTTTTTATATTCGAATTGATTTCGGCGTATCGTTATTATGTGTTTCACTTTATGAAGATAAATATTTTTACAGTTCTTTATAAATATATTACAAAGAGCAATGTAGTAATCAAATATCAATGTAATCGCATATTTTTCGCCTCATCCTTTACGTAAATTTTAATTAATTATTAAGTTGAAAAAATAATGAAAAATAAACAATTTTTCTTGTCCCATTGCATAAAAGAACTTTATGATATTGTTTATAGCAGCTTTTCTATAAAAAAAGACTGACGCGTGTATTATGCAATGCCAGTTATCAATGAGTTAATATTAACTTTTAGATAACACGATTTTTTATGCAAAATCGTTAAGGATAAAATGTTTTTATTATTTATTTAACTTTTTCACTTGGAATTAATTACTTAAATCAATCGTTTTATTTTTTAACAATCTAAATTATTTTATCAATATGTCTATGTATGCATATAAGAATGTTCTTGTACATCGAAAAGTATGTCATTTATTGTTTTTGAGCAACGACTTTTGTCGTAAATAGCAATAATACTTGAAATTGAGATTAATCATTTTTAAAAAACCATAAATTTTGTTAATTTTGAATATTACACGATGGCACGTGGAATTTTCTACCTATTTTATATGTTAAATTTACACCTGGTGTAACGTCAAATACCGTATGAATAGCTGATTAAAATTCAACGAATAATTTTGAAAATACATTAATGCTTCTTTGCGTTGAATTTATACGTAAATGTCATTGTGTTCGTTGAAATGACGCAAGTAATTTTTCTTGCATGGCCGTCAAAAGAGAAGGTAAAATTCTGCTGAAAAAGTGCAAAATTGGCACTAATTTAAATAAACCTGGTTGCGGTAACGAGATATAAATTAATAAAAAAAAAAGGAAAGTAACACTATAGGATAAAATGTTGATAATCAGAGAGTATTGCAATAAATCAATTGGGGCGCATAAACTTCTTTTAATTGTACGGTATACGTAGGGGGTAGGCAAGAAATCAATAGCTCACATCGAGCAGGCAGTATAAACATCAAGCGGAGGGGGATTCAATCGAAAATGCGCAGGTGCGTGCGTCCAACAAAGTTAAAAAGAAAATATTAACGAGCTCGAGAAAAAGGAAGAAGCCAGTGAGAACAGGTTAGTTCCGAGGAGAAAAGAAATATACAAGCTCAGGAGTAACGCAAGCAAAAAGCGCAGAACAGGTGTTAAGCTCCTCCGGGGCATGCGCTTATTATATTGAGAGGAGGAAGATGCAAGAAAAAAGATGAGTGAAAAAGGGAAAGCCGCCTCTCTCATGCTAAAAGCGTATTTATTTCTATTTCCAACGCTGTACGATTGATATTGAGTCACTTTAACGAGTTTAAATAAAACATCGACTTGGCTACCGCCGCACGTTATTGCCGTACTATATACAGTGACGAGAAAAGGAAGGTATTTTTAACGAACAGTGAATTTTGTCGTCTGCTCTCTCTCTCTCTCTCTCTCTCTCTCTCTCTTTTATTACTTTCCTTGCTGTTTATCTTTTGTTATTTAACAAACTGACTCGTTGCGACTACGTATATGACTCATCGTGACTTGTGCGTTTGAAATCGTTCCTGCGCGAAAAGATTAAAATTCATATAGTGCCAGTGCAGTAACAGCAGCAGCCGCGCTCGGATTTATGCAACGCTCGTTAAAAATGCCAACGCTGCAGAAATAGCCGAGGGGATGGCTGATTTTGGCACGATCGAGAAAGAGAATAAAAGAGAGCAAAAGAGGAAGTTGGAAAAAGGACGGCGAGGGGGGGATGGCGTGATGAGGAGTAAAAGTATACGAGTCGAAAACAAAGCTCCGATCGGGAGTTTATCTTTGAGCTTGTTAAAGAGTCGCGCTTATCGGACGATCTCTCGGCGGTCCTGCATTCCCCCACCTTGAAAAAGGTCAATGCACCGAGCGCGCGTTCCCGCAGGCCTGCTGCTGCCACCACCGGCAGCACGTAAGCGCACCTCGCTCGCTCGCTCTCTCGGCGGGCGTTGTCGGTTGTCGCTCGGTTGCGCCCAGCGTATAAATATAGCGGCACAGAATGTGTGCGCGCGCGTGTGGTAGGGGGGGGGGGGGGGGGGCGGGGGGGGGGGGGGGGGGGGGGGGGGGGGGGTCGGGGGGCCGGGTAGAACGGGCAAGCAGACTTGCCGGTATTTTAATAACTGGGTTACTGGCGCAGCCCGAGACTACTTGTCATCCCCCGGCTCTCTGTATACGAGTGCGTTCACGCCGCGGGAGGCTGACTTCGATCCGGCCCCGTGCGCAACTCGCTCCCTGCGCCACGGGGGCAAGCGTGAACTTGAACCGCACGTCCCTCGCTCACACTTTCCCTCTTCTCCCCAGCCTCCCTTTCGTTTTATCGCGCGCTCGACTGCCGGCGGCGAGTGATCGCGCAATCGATGCGTCCCGAGCGGCACCACGCCTTTCGGGACTTTGAGAGCGAAAGGATAGCGGCCGCCGGCCGCTCTGCTGTTGCTTCTCCTGCTGGCTATATGGGAATTGACGGATTTGCCGTGTGTCCAGCCCAGTGCAATCCACCGCACCGACTTTCGAACGCGCTGCAAATTTTATCTTCCGACGACTCTTTTCGTTTCTTTCTCCGTTTTCCTTTACTATCAATTGCTCATTGTCGTTGAAATTTTTGGAATTATTTTCTCGGGATATATCGATAAATTTAATATTATCTACGCCAAGGAGAGCTATTGATATTCAAAAGTTATATTCATCTTTGAGCTATAAATTACTCTTTTTACGAGCGTTAATATCTTTACACGATAATCTTTAGATTTATGTTTGCGTTAAATTTTCTTTATGAGAAATAAGAACATGATATTATACCGTCAATATTCGTATAATAAAATTTAAATTTAAACTAGTTGAAATATTGTATATTTTTTTTCAACAATTTTTAGAATTTTTTTAATTTATTCAACAAAATATTTGGCTATTTTTGTGAAAAATTCAAAATGGTTAGTTGAAATAATACTCCAGTTTTTATAGTATTCGAATGTGTAATTTTGTAATTTTTACAATTGCTGTTTTCCAGTGTTCGTAACAATCGCATAAATTAAATACACTCATTAAAGTCGGCCTATAGAATTAACTTAGGCAATAGAAAAATGCCTTTTGTGCAACCTACTCATCAGAGAAACGATTTTTTCATTTTTCCTAGATAAAAAAAAAAAAAACAAAAAATTGACGTTGTTTTAACGAAACACAAATTTACTGCTTCGTACGAAAGTTGTTAATTGCATTTTATTTTTTTGAGATAATAAGTAAAAATACTAGTTACTCTAATACGTAAGTCTCGTTGCGCAACTGACAATTTGCAACTTGAATTTTTTTTTAATTTTTACGCAATACGAATTTTATTCGGTTTTTGCCATTCGATTTAAGGGAAAAGTGGATAAAGTAGACCGTTACATACTTTCCGTTCGATACACTTGTCGATAAACCGTGTATACACTACTACTATAAGAAAGTAGAAAATGAGATAATGTTATTCAGGAAATTCCGCAAATATGTACCGCGTACAGACTTAACATACTTACGAAATTTCTTGAGATTTTTAAAATAATTCGTCGTAAGAATTTCATTATGATAACATACATTTTCAGGATCTTTAATGCTATTACACGAATTTATATCTAATGGATTTTTATTCACAAACGCACATTTATCTTTATTCATTTAAATTTCGCCTCCAATCTGTGTCAGACTACTTAAAAATTTGTGTTATTTACCTTTAGACGCAATTGACTTTCCGATTCTGTCGATTAACGAAGGCTAGATTTCCCAATGACGTACACAAGAAAATTGTTATAATTATGTTTATTATTTAACTGTTATGAGGGTGTTAAATCTGTTCATTGTTTTATTGCACGAATAATGTTGTTGAACGTCACGCGATCTTTATTACCTCGACCTTTTTGCCTCACTTCCCTCTCTCCTCCCTCTCTCCTCCTGCTCCTCTCCTCCCCCCCCCCTATATTTCATTCCACTATGTTGATTTTGCTTTACGATTTTACCATGCATATAGCTGGATTCTTAATATCTTCGTTTTTATCTCTTCTTTTTTGCTCCGTGTGTACAAATAATTTTGTTTTTTAAACGATAGAGTAATTATACAGCTTCCTTTCACTTTGTATTCTGTGAAAAGACTTGGATTGATATTTTTGCTGTCGTTAATCTCAACTTTTTTTGTAGTACTAACCTTAGTGAAGTATTAAGGTTATTGCAATACATCAAAAGCGAAAGAAAAAAGAAATTGAAGACTAAGGTCGAATCTCAATTGTACTTTTTAATCCTTTTATTGGAATCCTTTGAGTGGAAAGCATCTGAGAGAAGATAATGATTATTTTTAAATTGAATTTTCAAATTGATTATCTCTTGAGCCATTAAAACTATTGTCATACATCAATTGAAACTTGTTGAATTTAAACGGATTTCAAACTATCGTTTACCGCAGCAGACATCCGAGTTGTGTAAGAGCGATTAATGTTTGATACTTTAGAAGGAAGTTAAGTAACTAGATTCCTTATCCGGCATTTAACATTTTTTACCTTTTATTTTTCATGTTGCATTCGGAATAGCTTACAACGGCTAAAAACAGTTGGTTAATTAAATAGCTCTATGTACTACATTACATTTCCTTCCTCTTGGATTTGTTTAATTTTTTCCAGCTTACACGCCACAAGTACGAGTGATTGTAATTACGTAAATATTTAAGAAAAATGCACTTGTAAATTAAAATATTTGTATCCTGCTTCAGCAGAGAAAGAAACTGCATTGTCAAAGGTAAAAGGCAAGAGAGTTGTTACTATACGTGCAAGGCGCACATTTAATAAAACTGAGCTTCCTTTTTAGCCGTAAACTTGACTAGCTCTTCATGCTAGACTAAAACATGTAATTGCCATTAGAAAGTTACGAGATCGAATTGAGTCGAGGAAACGCAGCCATTTGGGTCAATTGAAGCTATGACGAATCTTTGTTCGAGCATACTCGGCAAGTGTGCGCTTATGTAGATTTCAATGAATGGATTCTTTGAAAGTAAAATGTAAAATGTCATTTTGATTAATGCCAATCATCCGATTAATTCGAAATTGGCTAATGTCAATCCTCGAGAGTTTATCTTCGTTAACGAGTTAGCCCAAGTTTCAAGCGAATTATCCCTAGAAAACGAGCGTTCCCGTTTTTTCAAGTCATTTATAATTTAACAAAGCCCATCCTCATTGCATTATGCAAAAACTATCATTCGTTACGCGCGCAACTCTTTATTTTCAGTTACGAAAATGTGTTACATAAATATAATTATAATTTATAGCATTAATACATTTGTGTATGTGCTATTGTAAATAAATAATTCAAAAAAGCCTAACAATAGCACGAGAGCATACAATATGAAAAAATTCTTTAGTTTTTAGATCTTTTTCTATGTATTGTGTGACACGTGAATGACATTTTCCCATTATTCTTTCTAACTACAGTGTTGTACGTTGAATTATCATTTTTCAGGTCACATAAAATGAGTAGAATTTTCACAATTTATAATTAAAAAAAAGAGAGAGAGAGAGAGAGAGAGAGATTTCGTCGGAATAACTTTTAAAATATAGCTTAGCTACGAAGCATTTATCAATGCATTTTTTCATTCTGAAATATGCAAAATGATAAAAAATGTAGAAGACGAAAACAAAATTTTAACTTTTAAATAAAAGTTTAATATTACCGAGTTTTGATTGCGAATATTTTATTAATTAATTTCATATTGGATCGTCTCTGATAATAAAATGTTTTAAAAAAATATTAAATTTAATTAAAAAGTTTGTAAAGATAATCACTCTATCCGCATTATTTTAACATAAATATTTTGCTGACTTTTTTGCTTTTTTTCAATAAAAGTATAAGCAGCCCAAAAAGGTAATTGTGACAGAGTCGTTTTTTAGATTACTCTAATTTGAAAGATTTTTCAAAAGTTTTGTAATTTTGATAAATCTCCTTTACACACTCAAGCGACTCACAGTTACTCACGGCACGAAGACTGCAGCAAATAAATTTGAGCATACATCTCATGTAACTGTCTTTATGTAACTGAAAAAATACAAGTGTTGGTATAATTTCGTCATTCAATTTGAAAAAGAATGTAACTTTCACCTTTGCTCGAAATAAAAAGGGAAAAGACATTGCGTGTGCCTTACATCTGTAGGACACGACCTCGCGTGGAAGCATATGAAGAAGATGATCAAAACGGCTAGAAAGACGGAAAATAATGCCGTGTATAATTGAAAGAAACGTGTGCAAAGAGGAGGATGGATGTTGTACTATTATTACTATTACTCGTCGAGTGGCATATATGATTTTGTAAAAAGTAATAAGCAGCTTCGGCTGCATAGTACACGACAGGACGGATAGGAGTAGAGTTTAACGAGGCCATCAAAGAGCTGAAAAACGTTTATAAGCAATATACTTTCTATCTCGCTCCTTTAGACGATAAGCACGAAAAAGGCAAGCAGCTGCAGCAGCAAATCCCCCGTCCAAGTTTCATTCACGCGCGCGCTCAGTTTTCACGACCCAGTTTTCCCTTCTTTTAGACAAGTTTTATCTCGACACTTAATTGCCATTACATCATTTCCTTTCATTGGAAAATCAATACACAAGCCAGCTGACTAGCCTGACTACTATGAAATCTCTATGCGGCTCTCTTCCTCCATCTAATACCACATAATAACGCACTTCTCTCCTTGCCTACTCTAAGACTTTGCTTTTATTCTACTTTTGCCTATTCAATTTTCTGCGACATATTTTAAACAAAATCAAGTCAATACAACCCGGTTATTGATTTTATCCTTTTTCGAATAGCCATTGTAATTTGAATTTTCAAAAATGGGTGTAACAAAGCCCGTAGTTAGCCAATTCTCAGTGAAACGATGTTTCCTTTTATCTGCGATGGTTTTTCTGCCGATATAAAAATCGTTCTCATTTTGAACATTTTTTTCTCAATTTGGCTCAAATAAATAAGCCGCGTATATTAAACTTTTATGTACGCATTTTGTTTCAAAATATTTATTAAAATTTACAGCAAGTTACGAAAAGGTATTTATAGCAATGAAAAAAATATGGTATATTTATTAATATTGATTGGCGAATGAAATTTATTACATTTCGACAATTTTTATCGCAACGACAAATTGTGTATGAAAATGTTCATTTGCACATTGAAATTTTATAAATATAAAACTTCATTACTAGAAATATTTATGCAACGGCGAAGGTAAACAAGAAATTCTCTTCAGTCGCATTCATAATAAGCCGTCACTAATGAAAATAGATTGCTCAATTTAAAGTTTAGTTCGTTTTGTAACATGTGTCCCGAATAAAATTAGACTGTGAAAGTTGCTTAATTAAAATGCATTCAATACTTCAATGGAAATGTATTCAGGCAAGCAAATAAACATCTGCTAATTAATTTCGATATAGTTTTATGCTCTTGATAAGCTTGCGTGCCCCAGCCACCGTTCATTCGACAAAAACAATGAGGATGTACACATATAAATAAGTTTGGAAATTTTTACCTATTCAAATTAAAGTAATTATATGGGATTGAAAGAAAAAAAAAGAAACGTACACGTTCTCTGAATCTTTTAAAATCGCAACCGCTAATTATTATAATGGCTTCCCAGCAGCTGTAGTTGAAATAATTATTGAAGAAAAAAGAGAGACATAAGAGAAGAAAAAATTATTAATGCAATAATTGCTATTCGAGTCGCGGAGCTTGTAATTTCGCGACATAAATAATGATAAGCGGGATTGACACGAAATTTAATTCATATCAACAATCTTCGGAGAAAAGCAACTTTCACGTGTATTCGCAAAAAATACGACGAAATAAACCAAGCACGAATTCCTCCGTAAGTACGCAATTATTCCCACATCATCGCACGATCGGCCATTAACTTCTATCTGCCTCCACCATAATAATTTCGATGCTGAAAGTCAGTATTTAAAGGTATATTTGTTTATTCGGCCGTTCGGTAAGGACGAATAGAACAAATAAAGACAAGGAGAGACAGAGAGTTGACGCGTTTACGTACGCGCACGGAGCATGGAGAAAACGCTTATGCCCGCTTCCTTTTTGCCCCAGTAGCAATTGCGTAAACCTCACTGACCTGTCCTTGACTCATATCTCCCTCTCTTCCGGCCTCTCCTCTCGCTTTCTTTTCCAACTCGCGCTCACTTTCTCGGCTACTCTTCACGCGAGCCTGCCTCTTTGCTCTTGGCTCGCTCGCAAGCGCGCGCGCGTGAGCGCCGAATTAGTTTTCGCACGAAACAAACGCTCGATTTATCAGCAGCAGCAGCAGCGGCAGCTCGCGCATACTGATTTCGAAATGGAAATTTAACACGTACACTTCTTCGTCTTCTTCGCTTCTTGACTTTTTTCCCTTTATTGCGACTCTCGCGTGCGCGACCGCTTAGAGATGGTCGAGCAGATGAGCGCGACTAGGCGCTCATTTGTACCGCGCTTCGTGTCTCCCCCCCCCCCTACCCTCTATCCTCACCAACACTTCCCACCCAGTTGCTATAAATTTTTTCACATTTTCGAGGTGTCTGGAATGAAATGTTCCAAACCATTGACTTACAACACGTGCGACGTATCGGGATTTTTGGCTGGAGCTTGATAGAGAGCTCGCTCGACGCAAGAATTACTCAATAATCTAAAGCTCCGAGGCAGCTAATCCAGGCCTGGTCTTTAAATTTGCCAACGTCTTGTTAGCCGCGTGACGAGTCGATACAGCTGGGTGCAAGTGCGAAACGAAATGGCTTTCTTTAATGTACGTTGAGCAACGTGACCTGAAACTCCGCATAAACACACTGAAATCACTTTCTAAACAGCTCATTCTCTTTTTGCCTTCATTCGCATTTATCATCGTATCACCGTTCGTAATAACCTGCTCATTTCAATAATCACTCTTGTGTACAATTTTTTTTCATTTTACAATAAATCTGCCTGTTTACTCTCTCGGCTCCCTCACGAATCCCGTAGGTTCGGAACAAGCAAGTCTCGGGTCGTATTATAGTTAGACTATTATACTTTGCAACTGCCTGACATTATCCAACTTTTAACAACGCTCAACTGTTAAAAGTTTCATAGCCTCACCCTCTCTACCCCTTGGCTTTTACGAGGCATTTGTTCGACCGTCAAATCAGTTTGAACTTTTGTCGTTGAAACTGGCTGAATCAGCTATCCGCCGCTGCTGCTGCTGCTGCTGCTGCTCGAATGCATCTCGCGACAGCCGAGCTCTCTTGCACCTGTCTTGCCTTCCTTACCTCTCGCCAGGCTCTGCCTTCTCTGTATATCGTCTCATGTTGCCTTAGCCCCCCCTCGCGACGCGCGCAGCGCATCTTCTTTCGATCTCCCTTTCTATTCTGCACTGACCAGTATCGTTGGCTGCTGCTCACAATATACACGCCACAATATTGAATTTTGTAGATTCCATTGGGACCGACGGCTTAGAGACAACGCTGCTGACACTAAGCATACGGGCTCGATGGTGAATTTAAAAATGCATGTAAAAAGTGTAACACTGATACGTCTCAGGCTCGACTTGTCGAGAGGAAGATCCTCGGGACTGGCAAAATGTTGTGCTGGCAAAAATTGCGGCAATTAGCTGTACGAACAAAGTATCGAAAGATTGCCAAGAAGATAAGCGTATGCGCGCGCAATGGCTATTTTTTCGTATTAAGCACTTGGTTAAATATTTGCAAGGATTTAAGCTGGATGAGAAAGCGTGCAATTGTCGTTGCGCAAAGTGTGTCTGGGCTATACTCGGCGTCTACTCGAGAGATGCGCGACGCTTTGACAGCGGCTTATTAGCGAGATGCTTGTCGAGATTGACCGACAAACTTCTGGCCTGGCTCGCTTTGCGATATGTTTACTTTAAACGCATAGCAACTTGAGGAAAAAGGATGGAAAATACGCCGAGCTGATCGAGCAGTTAAATTGAGCAAGCCCATAGGGAGACGTTGGCGAATTTATTAATGCGGAATAATAACAAGTTGAATGCGAATGTTATCGGAACTGCAAGATTCGTCAAATATAAATTTTGTAATGTCCGTTTTTGTGGCCCATCACTCAAATTGATAAAAGGCAACTTACGTCGATAGCTAATTGACAAAGTTTTTTTTCGAGTTATAAATAAAATCAGTCCGAAGAAAGGACGGAGAAATCGTTACGAGTCGTTTATTAAAATGTTTGTGCTCGCTTTAATGTTATGCAAGTTTGTATGGATACAAAAATTTAATTGAACTCTCAAGAATATAAAAGCTTTTGAAAAAACGCATTCGTTTTCGCGAAAATCAATTTGCAAATAATATTTAACTCTATGTAAAAGGGTATGCATTTAATAAAATACAATCCAGAGAAATGTAAAACAGTATATCAATAGCTCAGGCAATTTTATTTACGAAAATATGAATTTTATTGTATACCGAATGAAATGTTAATAAAATTACGTACAGGAAAAAAAGAAATGCCTTTTTACAGATAGTAAACATATTTAATTAAAAATGCTTTTTCTATTACTTTACAATCCAGTAGCGTCCTTATACAAACTTTAGCGTTGCCCACTTTAAATGGGTCAACACAATAAGTATACACCAAAAGTACTTGCAGTTTCTAAGTACAAGTACCTCTACTTAGTATAATTGCTAAGTGACCATGTATGCAAACGTTCTATTTTACCTATTCACGAACAATATAAATTTGCAATAAACGCTCTCGTAAATTGTTTCTTAGTTTTTATTCAAATCAATCGTTGTTTTATTTAATCAGCACGTTAGAGCGCTGCGCGCGCCCAAGATTTGTTTTAGTTGATAAACCTTATGTATAAGAAAAAATTAATGTATTAATAATAATAAAATTTTATACACTATCATAATTAAAAATTTGCTATTTTATTACTCAATTTTCGCTCTCTCTCTCTCTCTCTCTCTCTCTCTCTCTCTCTCTCTCTCTCTCTCTCTCTCTCCCTCTCCCCCCCCCCCCCCCCCCCCCCCCCCCCTCTCTCTCTCTCTCTCTCTCCCTTTCCCCTCTGCCCTCCACTTCTGCTTTGGCGCCCTCGTCTCTTTCTCTCTTTCTCCTTTTTTTTCACCTACTGCAGCTGTGCGCTTTCGATCTGCATTTTTGTTAATTTTGTTAATCTTGTTAATCTTGATCTATACCTTTCTTTTTCTTTTTATTGTTAAATCTTTATACTTATTTCTATTTTCTGTTGACTGAATCTAACAAGGAGACCACCAGACCTTCGGATCATTGATTATCTCAAAATTTGGTAGGATGGCTGATATTTGTTTATATTAACTATTATCCCTTCATTATTGTAATTGTATTTAATTTAAATCACTCCTGGCATTGCTTGTGTAATTTCTTTTAGATTTGATCCGAATAGAGCGTTTTTTCGCGGCGAGATGCGAATAGAGCGTTTCTTCGCGGCGAGACTCCGGTAAGAGCGTTTCTTCGCGGCAGGATTGCGAATAGAGCGTTTCTTCGCTGGGAAATTGAATTGTAATAGTTGTTCGCGGCGTACCCTTGAATAAGAATGCTTATTCGCGGCAGTTTGAACAGTAGCACTTTTTCGAGGGTCATTTGAACAGTCTGCTTTTTCGCTGGGGGCGACGATATATAGATGAATAAAGTACAACATTCTAGACCTTTTTAGGCCAAAATATGTGAGACAATGTCAGTCTCACTTTATGCGAGCCAAAAAAATATGTAGCTTTTACATTTGTTATATGGATTTACATATGCAGCTAAGTAATGTATATTTTCTTGGCACGCACAAAGTGAGACTGACATTTTCACATATTGTCGCTGCTAGCGAAGACTATCCCATTTCAGACTGTAACGAAAACTATCCCATTTGGCGATCTCGCAGCAAAGACTATCCCATTTGGCGATTTTTCTTTTAATCTATATATATATATATATTATTAATAAGTTGGTAAAATTAATTTTTACCCCGACAATATTAATCCTTACAATTTAATAAACAAGATGAACCTTTAAAAATTCCAAAAAAGCCACTTTCAAGCCGGAATTCTTGAGTTATTTAACGTCCAAAATTGATGAAACCCTGAAGTAGGATAGTCTTCACAGCGAGATCTGAAGGGGAATAGTCTTCGCTAGGACCTTTCTCCGAGGGTTTTTCTTCGCTAGCAGCGACGATATATTCTGGCTTAAAAAGGTCTAGAGTATTGTACTTCATAGTGATACCTTTAAAATGGGACAGCGTTAGGGTTTAGAACTTGGTCTTCTTTTATTATTAATAGAAAGAAGCCATCCTACCAAATCTTGAGAAAATCTATGACACGAAGGCCTGATGGTCCCCTCAGAAGTCAATTTTTATGAAACTATATTGTTATCTTCTTAAATTGTACAACGAACTCTATTATACAAAAACATTATTTTCGAATTTTAAAATTACGATCTTAACCAATCACGTGACCAGGCTAATCCAATTACATCACGAATAAAGAGGCTTCAATGACGTGAGTTAATCTTTTAAAGTAAGGATATAAAATTTCATCAACAATGTTTATTCGAATAAATTTCAAAGAATCTATAAAACAATATTATCTTAAGCTTTTTTTATTTTATTATTTTTATTTATATCTTACTCCGTCCCTTTCGGGTTTGGAGGTTATACAAAATATAACAAAATAAATAACATACATTCATATACATTTTTTTTAACAAAATTTTACAATAATTTTCAATGAAATTAAAACATTTTCCTTTCTTCTCTCATCCTTTACTCAGTTTTTCTCTTTGCCTTAAGAGTTCCATTTTTTGGTTAATCCTTCTTCTTATTATCATTTGTATCTCCTTCCTTTAAAATTATATTCTTTTTCTTCTTTATCCTATGTTTTGTGTATTAGTTTCTTTATTTCCTTCCAATTTATCCATCTTCCTTCTATTTTCAGTTTCTTAAAACCTATAGCTACCTCTTTATCTTTTTCTCTTTCCTGCTTTGCTATTGTTACCAACATTTTTTGCTCCTGCCTCTCTATTTTTGTCAAATCATGTTCAATAAAAACACCCTCTTGTAGATGTCTCTTCTTTCTCAATACTAACTTTTTCACTTCTTCATTTTTTAACTTAACTATCATCATATTTCCCTCTATATCATTCTTTCTCTTCTTCATTACAAACGCACTTTCTACTTCAGTCTTGATTCCCACTTCCTTTTCTAAGAATTCCTCTGCGTCATTTCTTGTACTATTTATTTTAAACTTTTTACCTTTAATAATTATGTTTGTTCTTCTTCTTTCCTTCTCCCACCTCTCTATTTCCTCTGTCACTTCTTTATTCCTTCTTTCTATTTCCTCCTTTTCCTCTTTCCATTTTCCTTCTTTTTTTTCCATTCTTTATTTGAGTTTTCCTTATCATACTGCATCTCTTTTTTTATTACTTCAAACTCTCTTTTAATTCTTTCTATTTCCCTTCTTGCTTTTTCTTCTGTCTTCTTTACTATCTCTTCCAACTCTATTCTCATTTCTTTTCTAACCTCACATAGCATTTTGTTTATTTTTTCTTCTAAATAAATTTCTTGATCATTCTTCTCTTTCACTTTCATACTCGTTGTCATTTCCTCTTCCTTTTCTTTATCATCTATCTCTTTACTATTTCTTTCTGACTTTTCCCCTTCACAACCAAAACTTCTTCTTAGTGATTCAATA
>JAPYYQ010001680.1:0-29187 GCA_030522585.1 Anagyrus pseudococci
TTTAGTAAAAAAAAAAACTTAAAAAGGTCACAGAAACAAATAATATAGACAATCGCCCAAAACAAGGTACGAAAAACGGTCCAAATTCGGTACTTTTACTTAAATGTTTGAAGATTTTTTTGTTCAACAGTTGATCTTTCCCTTCTAGAACTAAGAAAATGTTTTTGATTCAAATTTGAGAAATGTTTTTTTTTTCTAATTTATCACTTGTTATGTCGTTTTACACTTGTCGTTGTGTATTTAATACGATATAAAATAATACGATGAAAAATTGTAAAACGTAAAATAAAATACGTTTACGTAAAAAGGTTCACTAACAAGAACACGTGATTTTCCATTTTGATTATCATTATTTGCAGTACACTTTATAAAATCAGACCAAACATAAATAGAGAAAAAATTAGTCATTAGGTTAATAAGGCTTTTCCAAACAAACGAGAAATCAATATTTTTATTATCAATTGCACTTTTCATGTAAAATCAACAATTAAAATAATGCGTGTTGTAAAAATACGGTTAAAATAACGAACAAAATATTGTACAACCATTAAACGTAATAACACGGTGGAAAATTTTTCTTGCAATTTTCTATAATATAGAAGGTAAGGGGGGGAAGAAGGGGGTCGCGCTTGGAATAATAAGCAACCTATACATGAAATGCAGATGGTAAGATAAACATTGATTTTTCCGCAAGACTGCGGTAGCGTCGAAGCGCTCTATTCGTTCCAAGGTCTATTCCTCGAAAAAGCAGTAAGTTGTATAGAGATGTAAATTTTAAGCATCCCCCCTAACTATTCAAGACATACCTTGTCTATTCAGTAGAGAAGCTTTTAAAAATAATATTATTGCCTGCCGCCCCTTGGGTACTAACATTTGGAATAATGTTTATTTCAATATAGCAGCATGTCTTTTTGCAATCGTACGCGAAACGTAATTTCCATTTGAAATTTAAAACTCGTCAGCTCTTGCTAATTAGAGTCCATTTTCATCTATCCTCTTCTTCTTTAAACTTTCATATTTTTTATTTTCCGAAAAAAAAAGGATTTGCATGACTGCATTATTATAACTGGAATGTTTATACAACGATAAATCCAGCATGTTTGAATTTAAACTCCAAGCTAGAAAATCCGTATCTCTCACTAATTTGACTTTCCTGCTCTCTAAATATTTTCGAGTTGAAAAAAAAATAAATAAAAAAGAATTCGAAGAAATTTAGCGAGTAACGCACGTATTCCTCTTTGCATCGATCCATCGCACGTACTCCCGATCCAGCAACTAAAATAGACAAATAAAACGACAACTGCCCTTTTGATTCTCGATGATGGGCCGTCCACCTGAAAGGGAGACCGAGCGAGGAGTAAGAGCAAAGTCAGCGGCACGAGGCTCGGCCGGGTTCTCTGTCGACTGACGAACGTTTGCGATCTTTTCAGCCGGCATCGGGTACGCACACGGCAGGCGCAGTTTCCTCTTCAGCAGCAGCAGCAGCAGGCGCAGGCACTTTATCATCATCGTCAACAGCCTCCGGGTCAGCATCATCAGCCACAGCAGCAGCAGCAGTCTCGGCAGCGGCGGCGGCGTCTGCGGCGTCGGCAGGCTACGGGGGCGTCGCCACCGGGGGAGGAGGGCTACGCCGCTGCCGGGCGCTCTACGACTGCGAGGCCGATAACGAGGACGAGCTATCGTTCCGCGAGGGCGACGTTATCGTAGTGACGAACGAGCACACCGACGACGACAACTGGATGGAGGGATACCTCGAGCGGGCACCCGAGCGCCGCGGCATGATTCCTATTAGCTTCGTCCACATGCTGCAGGACTAGGCTAAGCTTGGGCCCTCGACTCGCCCGAGTGCCTAGGCTCAACGCGTTTCCAAAGCTGCATGCGTTTTCGTTACGCGCCTTTGATAATTTAACAAACAGATATCCTCCGCCCTCCGTACGAGTTGTCACACACACACACTTACATTTATACGCATGCATATATATATATACACTTACACTTGTACACTGACAAATGGATATTATTTGCTCGGCTATTGTCTATAATGCTGCCAGTATTACTAGTTCTGTCGATTAGCGTCGGGAAGACTCGCGTTTGTTAAGCGATACGTACATATGCAGGAAGGGGAGGAGAGCGAGTAAGAATGGGGGAAAAACAAATTTAATATTGACACTGTCGAGAGAAAGTCGGATAATTCTTCGTTGCTATTTGTGGCTCGATCGAGGGCACACAAGCGTTGCGTCGTTTTTGCTGAGAGCACTGTAGTAGTGAATCACCGCTTGACGCGTTGTTCGCTCGCGAATTATGCGAGACGCCTCCGGATGTGCGAGCACTACTGCAAACTTGTAAATTTGCCGTCTCGTTCGCGAGATTGACATTATTTGATTTTTCGATAAAACGTTTGGTTCACAAGCTGGAGCTCTCGATTTGATCCGGAAACTGCGGTATTAACAATTCAAAGGCATTCGTACTATTTCTGTATATCGGTAATCATGTGTGTGTATGTCGTGACGCGACGTAGTTGGACAGGAAAAGTGTATCCTGTAGATCTTCGTAGAATTATTAAAACATGAAATTGTATGTTAGATGTGATTTTAACAAAGTTTCCGGAGTCAACTCGGGACGTCTGGTTTTAGCAATTGCAAGTTCTTCGTCGTCATCCGAATCCCAATTTGGAGCTGCGAAGGGTCTTGGAAACATTGACAAAGTCTCGATGTTCCTTGAGTCGAGATTGAGAGAAGTAAAGTTTCGTAACAGCTGTCTCGCGTTTCCTTACCGTGCACATGGTGTGAGTAGAAATTTTTGCGACTACGCTACTTGCTCAGGGGAAACGGAAGATAAGAAAATAGAAGAAAACAATACAAAATAAAGTCACTGTTACAAGTGTTGCAATTGGTCGAATTTCAGAGAGCGATACAGAGTATTACGTCCCTGAGAGCCGACAAATCTGTTGTTTATGAGAAAAAAGCTATTTTTTTCCATAGCAGTGCCATTATGAAAAAACAAATGAGAAAACTGATTTATTATCATTTCTTCGATTGAAGTGTCGTATTTGCTGACAATGAAGTAGCCTTAGTATATCGATGCTAGTGATTTTTTATAATTAATTTATTATAAATATAAATATATATATAAATATTATATATATGTATATGTTTTGTTATGTTCATACATCACGTGTAACTAATGTAATTTTTTTCTTGATTATATATTTATTATCGACAAAATACTATTTAAATTTAGAACGCCAGTTGTATACAATTTTATTATTATTATTAAAATTATTATTATTATTCTTATTATGATAATTACTATTATTATTATTATTTTAATGTAAATGTGGTGTACTATTAATTACGTTTATCCGATAATGATTTACTTGTACTTTAAAGAAAAACTATTGTCTTTGAATAAAAGAGAAAGACTACACTTTGAAAATGTAATTTTAAAAGATTTAGCGCACTATCTTAGAACATGTCATAAGCTGATGTTTTAAAAAAAATGCTTAGATAATCTACTTACGACTCCATAATGCATGAATCAGCAATCTAAAAATTTTTTACGAATTTTTTTACCAGTATTAAAAATAAAATTTTAGATATTTTTCTCTTTATCACAATAAAAAGAATTATGTTCTTATTTATTTATTAAGAGATGTTAAGTATATTTCAGTAATAAATACCAAAAATTAAATACTTACCATAGTCTTATTCTTTACCTCACCTCTGCCGCTTCAATATTTTCCATCATTGTGCAACTAATTTTTTTTTGTCATTATCAAGCTAAGTGACTTAATTTCGATTAAATTGCAATGCAGCTATTATTGCACAAAATTCTTCATTTGCAATTACTTACAGTTTTAAACGAAATAAAAATCAAAATAAAATTCTGCTCAAAGCAAATGGGATGAAATTCCGTAGAACATTGACAAAATAAAAGCTCTTCTCTTTGGACAGAGTTGCGCCGTTATAGGACGGTACACATATCGGAAAAGCGAAGGACGGACACACCTGTCGGGGAAAGGGAGGATGGTAGAACGGTGTTGGTATATAGCTAGATGAAAAAAAAAAAAAATGAAACATGCCCCATCTGTATTTTTCATTTTTTACATCGCTCCACTTTTATTCATTTATATAGCGAAAAATCATCAGCCCACACAGTGTGTACCCAATAGTTTGTTTTTTTTGCATATTTTTTTTTGTTTTGTTTTCGTTTATAATATTTTTTTCTTTATTTTTGTCTCTCGCAGGAATGTTGCCGGTGCGCGCGCGTCTCTTTCTCTCTTTCACCCCCATGGGCTGTGTGCCACTCCCGTCGGATCGATCCCAGACTACCACCCCTTTGTTCTCCGCCCTCTCTCTCTCTCTCTCACTCTCTCCTCCGGCATATCTAAAATATTTTAGTCTCCCTCGCTTTTCTCTGCTTCCAGATTCTCAGCAGTCCATGGGTGTGTGTGTGTGTATGTTCATGTCCGCGTGTACGTATATGTGCACGTGTGTGTATGTGCTTGACGCGCGCGTTTCGGCTCTCCAACCAGAATCACGGGAAGGGCGAGGGCGCCCTCGGCTACATATGCGCGTTTGTGGTTCAAGGACGGTTCCGCGGGCGAGGATGAGACATCTCATGCACATCCTCATCCCTCTGTGTGTGTGCTCTGTGTAATTCTTTTTTTGCATCTTAAAATTAAGCCGTTACGGTCAACCTTGTGAATTCTGGCTTGCGTGTCTGTGTGTATACCTTGTTTTTCTTTTTTTTTTTTTATAACTTTGTATTTTTTTTTTGTTCCTTACTTAGCTGCCGCGCGCGGGTTAAGCTTGGGTGTAAATACGTAAGGGAGAAGAGCACGTCACGTGCGCGCTTTTGTATATATATATATCTCATATATTTAGGAGCTGCGACAAGCAGGTGTCCGATCAAGCTTGACCATGCTGATTCTGGTCGGAGTGCACGTTATCTTTCTTTCTTTTTTTTTTATCTCTCGCTTTCGCTCTTTCTCTCTCTCGCTCTCTAATACTTATCGTCCGATCATATACAAATATATAAGCATTGAACGTTAAATATATATATATTATATATATTACCATGATCGTCACAATGTTTATTTAATATTTAATTTTATAATCATACCTTTTACCATATAGTTATTGTATGAACAGTTTTCAAACCGAATAGACGAATATTTATACACATATACATTACATATACATTTATTTGAAGTTTTTTCCCATATATGTGTATAGATATTCATATATTGTTATATTTATATATATAATATATATCTATATGTATATCGGTCTAACACTCCCACACTTATGCCCGCACTTATACACTTATAACTTCATTGTCTTTCTCTCGCTCTCTCGCTCTCACATTTTACCTTACTTTCTCGCTTTCTCTCCGTACGATTCTTCTTTTTTCATCTTCAAATCTGCTTCTCTCTCTTTCTTTTTTTGTTTCTCACTTTTCCATTCGTCCCTCAACTCTACAGCATTTAAAATTGTTCTCGCGCAGCTCTCTTTCTCTCAGCCGTCGTTATACACGCTAAGTGGAGAAAACACGTATCTGGAGAGATATTATTTTTATTATGCGTAATTCTTAACGTTAATAGCAAGTGCGTTGCCTTGTATATAGGGATACGCGTGTAAGGATGTGCGTGGGTGTGTGTGTGGCGTGTACAATGTATAACCGTTGTTAATGCGTGTGCTCGTGTGTATAGGTGTGTCCTCAAGCCCAAAAATAGCCTGCGTCAACTTGTTCCTCTTATTCGGCCGTTTCGGCGTGGCTTACATCACACACCCGGCCTCGTTATTTTCATCTCGCGCGCCTGTGTGTCCTCGCGAATAACAATTGCACTTTTTCTCTCTTCAGCCCAGCCGCGCGCGACCGAGCGAGCTTCTTTTCTTTATTACTTCTCCTCGGTGAAATTTTATTCCAAGTGCCGAAACTAAATGTCGTTTTCTCGCCCGCGTACACAACGATAAAGCCCCCCGTCTCGAGCTGGCTGGTAATAAAGGAGGGAGAAAAAAAAGACCATACGGCCGACTGAGCTAGCCCAGCCAATGTAGATGTATTCTAATTTCAAGTGGAACGCTCGGACGAAATGCACTTTCGATGTCCCGGCCCTTGGGATTTGACTTTGCAAACGGAATTTCTTAAACCTTCCTGATTGGCTCACTTCCCTCTCTCTCTCTCTCTCTCTTTCATTTAAACGATGATGTATGTACATGTATTTCCCGGCGATTTTAATAAAAAATAAAAGATCATTCGAAATAGCAAGCGTAGCTTAGCCAGAGGATCAACATTTTTTTTTTTTGCAATTGCCAATGGCAATTCGAAGCGGAATCGCGCAATTAATAAATCAAAGGGGCTCGTTTGGCTCGAAGTAAAATTGCACTTTGGAGAAAATTGAAATAGTGCAGTCACGTAGCGAGGCGGCACGGGAATCACGATGTCACCGGGCGAAGCCGAACGAAACTGCCGAACATTTTCCAGCTGGTACCGAGTGTGAAATGTGGCTGACAGAAGTTTTATTGTTTCGTGTTCTCTGTATATATATACCATCTGTCATATGTAGTTTTTATATTTATATATATATTTATATTTATATACTATATTTATACCTCGGTAAAACAATGACTTATGCATTTAGTACTCTTACTTTTTCTCAATGTTTTTTTTTTCATTTTTCTTCTTTTTTTTTGTTTTAGTAAAAACGACCACCAGACCACAGAGCGCGCGCACGTTTTATCGCGCGCGGGATGTGTTTCCGGTGTATCCTTGCCCTCCTTCTGTCTCTCTCTCTCTCTCTTTTTCTTTTTTTTCTGTGTAATTGTCGCATATTGCGGAAACCTTCAGTTCCATGCATTTATCGCCATTTTTCTTCTCTCTCTCTCTCTCTCTCTCTCTCTCTCTCTCTCTTTTTCTTTCGTCATTGTTCTTCTTCGTCCGTTATTTCATCTTTTTTCTCTCTCTCTCTCTCTTTGCTTCGTATTTTTTTCCGGTCTTTCGACGGCTTTTAAAGAGATTGTTTCGCATTGTTGACCGGCCTTGATGTTCCATTGCGTAATTCCTCAAACTCTTTTAGGATAACACGTTAATGCAGCGTTTATAGTTTAAGCAAGTTATAAACACACGAGGAAAATAGCCGTTAAAACTTGAGATCGAAATCGATCGAACCTGTTTTAATGTAATTATTGTATAACGAGCATCCAAGTGCAATGGAGAAACAACGAATCCACAAACGTCCTAAGAGAGTTCGATAATCGGCCTGTCAATTACGCACTGCATTTGTTGGATTTTCACGTATAATTGGATCACCTTTATTTCCCCTGAACTACTCTCTCTCTCTCTCTCTCTCTCTCACACACACACACATGATTATTCTCGTCGACTTTGGTGCAACAACTCCGACTATTCAAATACTTTCGCGATATTTTGGTATAAGAAACGGGATAACGCAAATCCGGAAGTGCAGCTATGATATTCAACAGTGCCAGTCTACCTGGGAAAGAAGCGTATAAAGTCATATAAGTATAGGTTTTAAAAGTATCCGATGATTGGTTATCGAGAGACCCCCAAAGTCGAACGAGATTTCATTCGGCCACGCACACACGCAAGCATACACACACGTCTTTTGAACGTCAAGAGAAGAGATGTTGTACATATAAGAAAAATTGGAGCATCATCGATTTGGCGCCGGTCCATTTTGTAACCGGGCATGCTCGGACATTCGGCGACGTAAGGCTACGTTTAATTTACACAGCTTTACAGTTAACAATTTTTTACGTATAAGTCGAACCGTTCTTACAGGCTATCGCTAGCGCGGAACGTTCTAAAGAGTATTTTTCGATTTTTTTTCTTCTTTTTTTTTTTGGTTTTGTTTTCAATTTTTTTTTTGTTTTAATGGCTAGATGAAAAAGTAAGAATTTACACTGCGCTAAACGTAACATTAATTATTGCGCGCATTTCTCAAGAGTAAATTAGTTTTTTTTTAATTTGCTTCTTTTCGTATATATAGTATAGTCTTAAAGTAAGTAGTAGATTAGTTGGCTTTTTTTTTGTTTCACCGATATGTTACATGGTAATCTGGAAAATACTAAGGTGCCTAGTTTTAGTTATTTCGAAGCGTCCTTTAAACTGTTGTTGTTTATTTTACCGTTATTTTTTTTTCTTTTGGAGTAGAGTGTAGACACAGTAAGAAAATTAGCTGATGGATCGGTAGAGTGATTTTGTTCATGTCTACTTGTAGGTCGTAACAAAAATTTAGTTTTCTGTTTTTTAAAGAAGAAGAAGAAGAATCGATGGAAGTGCGTTGGAAGTTTGCGAGTCAAGGTGATTTTTAGAAGTGTTACGGGTCATTAATTGTATAAAAAAAAAGAAAAAGTTTATACAAAAAATTGGGATTGATTGTTTTCGTGTGCAAAAACTTACGGCTTACGCCTACAAATCTAACGAAAAGTGGCTTTTGTGGGAAAAGTTAATTGAAATATTGAATGTTTTCAAAAAATAATCGTAACGCTATCGAAATGATGCCAACACTTGTAACGAGTGTTATTTTGTTTGTTCCTTTACAATAAACATATCAACATTATGGTGAAATATTAAATATTGCGTAGGCTTTCAAAAGCTTCTGAGCCGTTCACATATTCCTTAGAATCATGAATTAATTATATTTAATTTGTTTGTTTGCTTCAGTGTCAGAGAAATGAAAAAACCCCGAGGAAATAATGCGCATCTACAAGCAAACACGTATTTTTCTTTGAATTTCACCTTTTCGCTTCTCAAAGAGCATTGTTTTCCCCTCTTTCAAGGAAGTCAATCATGAATACTTGGAAATTCATGTTAACTTTCTCGTTTCCGCATGGTGAAACTCGATTTTTGAAATGTAACAACATACTTCAGCCAGTGTACAAATAACGTATTCAGTTACATTCGCGGCTGCGGGAATATTGATCAACATCGAAATTCTCTCGATGGCGGCGAAAAAAAAAATTGTTACCATTGATCAAGTCAACAGGACGAGCCCTAAATATTTAACGTTCTTTATCGAGTCGTAATAAAATTTTTCAAACTCCTCCGTAATAAACCTCCCACAGCATAAATATTCATTTTTGATTTTACAATAAGGTACACGAGTACCAAACGCTAACGCTCTTTGCTATGTGCTTACGAAGAAATCACCTTCGACAATGACGTGAAAGCTTCTTTGCTAAAAGCTTAAAAAGAAAAAAAAAAGGAAATTTTCGAAAAAATCAACAAATCACCTTCAATTACTTCAATTGGTGAAAGCAATTCGAAGAGAAACAACAAGTCTTTAGATATTTGTAGGGCGAGTCCGAATGAATTATCAATCGTCCCCCAATCTCGCTTATCAATTATTGCCAATTTCCTGTCTCAGCAGAATCCGAGCGAAATCGACGGCGCTCTAGCAAGCCTCATCCTCGTCAACACTCTCTCGTGCGCAGACCGTGAAAAAATAAAGGAAAGCCTTGGTCCCAGCTTGATAAATCAATACATTATTGCTCAGCGAATCCGAACGCGCTTTGCGAACGACCATCGATCGCTAATATACATTATTCGCGTATGACGTGTTTTTGCCCCCGCCATCGTGCCCCTTTGCCGTTCGTTCGAACGGCCTTTCATATTTTCTTTTTATTCAAAATAACATGCAAAAATCTATAGCTTCGGCACATAGACGTGTATATCTCTACGCAAGCTGAAACACACAACATTCGCTTGCACATGAAGCAGCAGAGAGCCAGAGCGCTGAGAAAAAGGGGAAAGAGCGGGCTGGGCGGGGAGGGCTGGAGTCGAAGCAACACTTATACGCTGGAAAAACAAATCCAAGAGAAAGAGCGGATGCAGAAATATCGAGGCCGGGAGGGGGGGAGGAGGAGGAGGGAAACAACAGCTATTGTACGCAGAAGCGGGAGCTGCTGGAGAAAAGGACGAGTCGTAGAGAGGAGAAGGACAAAGTCGAGGGAAGAAAGAAAAACGACTCGGAGGGGCTGGAGAGAGCCGAGTCGTTTCATCGTCGATAATACAAAAATCGTGACCCCGGAAATTTCGCGCGCCCACCTACGCGCCTGCATAATTCACTTGCTCTGTAGTTCGCTCTCACTGTCAATGTTCGTTCTTGCTTTTTTCTTTGTTTTTTTTTTAAAGACGCGTGCAACGCTTCCCTTTCTCCTCACCTTACGGTTGGTATACAGCGGAGTGTGCCGGACGTGGGTAGCGCTAATTTTGCGTCACTGGGGATTCTCGTATTTCATTTACGAAGCCTTGTGAATGATCCCTCGAGGCCGTAAGGACCGTCCGGGAATTCTTTTTTGTTTTTCATACGTATAAATCGAACTTTTGGGATTTTGTTTCATCGATTTTTGTATTATCTTCGGTTGCGTTTGTTTTTTTTTTCGTGTAAAAAACATATATTCTTGATTAATAATATTAATTTGATTAATTAATAAATGGCGTGTTCTGTTATTGAAAGGAAAAATGATTGGAGCGTAAAAGGTAAATGAGAATTCGTAACAGAATGAAATTGATCGTTGTAGTGGCGGTTGATTAGATGCTGAAGAAAAAAGGCATGGACAATGGCGTGTTTCTTCATAAACATATTTATTAAAAGACTTAAGCAAAATTTTAAACTGGTAAATGGAATTTCTTCGTTATTAGGTTTCGAATTTTACAATTTGTTTATCTTTTCTTTTCTTTCTCTTCTCGTAATATATAACATTGCTTGGATATTGCATTGTTTTCGTCAATGAAAACTAAATGAAACAAGCTAAAATTACATATATTTCATTGTTTTTAATTTAAAAATTTCATGCACACTATACGATTTTTGCTTATTAAACTCTTTGGTAATCGTTTATAAATAATCAGAAAACAGTTAATGCTTAACACGTAGTAATCAAATAAATGATATATAAAAGATATGTAATATAAATTAATAAAACTAATTAAAATTTTTAATAATATAATGTAAATGTATATAATACTTATATGTATAAATATCAAATAATTTGTAAATGCTAATAACTAAACAATCACTAGGTAAACAATCCAATAATTTCTTCGCAAGGTGATTTACTCGGTACACTAATAATATAAGTCATGTAGAAAAAGGGAAACAAATTTGAAAAAAAAGAAAGAAACAGTATAAATAATAATAAATGGACAAGAGAGCATAACCGACACACTCTACGACGAATTATGTTCACACTTAAAAATTATACATGGAATATTTATCATGACTCTTAACCTCTTAATAATTAATTGTTTAGTGTCCTCAATAATTATTTAATATTCATTGTTAGTGTGTTGCTGACCAATATAATTTGTTGTTGTTGTTGTTGAGCGCGTGTGTGTGTTGTGTACTACAAAAGAAAGAGGTATAAACTATATGTATATATAATATGCATAAGACTCGTATTGGTGCGCACTATTGAAAACCACTGTACTTCGCGGCGTACATTGTTTTTATATCGCGGTTTCCCGTATATACTTCTTCTCTCGCGGCCCGAAAGCTCTCGAAAATATACGTCCCTCGCAAGAGACATACAGAGAGAGAGAGAGATGCATACTTTCGCATAAGACATTTTGTTTGTCTAGCAGCCATCGGCCTCTACTGTATTCGCGGTGTATTCGACAAGTGTAACAAAATAATCTTGCGTGACTGGTCTACGTGACTACTGTATTCTTTTATTTATTTATCGTTATTTTGTTCTTCCATCTGAATTGTGTGAGAAATCGAAAGCTCGTATATTAGCGAAGCTCGAATAAGCCTCCCCTTATTCTTCTTTTTTTTTGTCTTATCTTTGTCGCCCATCATTACGTCTTCACTATATCGACTACGGCTCTGTGGGTTGTGTGTAACTGTGGACGAGAAAATCAAGCGCTTCGGCACGACAGCGTAGGTATAATAAACGGGCTTATTTTCTCTGTGCTCTTTTTTTCGTCCTGGCGTAGTGCGACGCGTCTCGAATGATTTTGGTATCCGATTATGGTGGATTATTTCTGCGTCGCGTTTATTAAAGTCCCGGCCTATTACCTTTTTTTTTCCTCTTTGATTCATCGAAATTAAAGACACAACTAAACTAGTTTATCATAATTGGTATCTCGTTAGTGAATATTGTCCGATACACACGATCGACATAATGATAAACGCTCGATTTCCGTGCGACAACTACGGAATTTCGCCCTCGCGGTATATATTTATATATATTAGCTCGTGAATATTCGACGCGTACGTACCCATTAACGCGCGTTGAGATGCTTTAGCAAAACTATTAGATTAAAATATATATATAATCATACGCTCTGTTTCTTCGGATTTTCAATTTACTATCATACGACCCGGCGCGTCAATTAAATTTACCCCCTACCGCTTAGCCCTTTTTCATCGATCGGTACCATTAGCTTCTTTTTTCTTTTCTTAATAAACTTTGATTGCTTTCAATGGTGCGCATATTATATATTCAGCCC
The DNA here is from genome assembly GCA_030522585.1 of Anagyrus pseudococci. NCBI lineage: Eukaryota > Metazoa > Arthropoda > Insecta > Hymenoptera > Encyrtidae > Anagyrus > Anagyrus pseudococci. The sequence goes on from JAPYYQ010001680.1 coordinate 12,484, forward strand.
GCAGGAATAATAAAACGATATTTGCTAATGTCAATCAAATATCCCGAGCGCAAGCAGTGTATAGCCTTTGCATAAAACTTTTATTTTTCTTCTTCATTTTCCCCAAGGTACACGAAAGTGTGTATATATATAATATATTAATATACTTGCTCTTTTTTGTAAGGGTACGAATCTGTGTGTAAGTAGTTTTCTTTTTATTTTTTTCATACAATAATGTAATATTTGGTTTGTCTTCTCTTTCTTTTCACGTACGTGCTCTCTCGTTAAATGTGTAGCTGTTTACGTTCAATAACTTGCGCCAACGAAAATGTTTCGTATCGACCCGTCTATAAATGTTCGCGCAAATGAAACTTTTTTCCAAAACCACGATGTCGGCACTCCTGCACCTGACTGCATGAAAATTTAAGAAGTTTCATCCCCTCCCCCTTCCCCCCGGTGCACGTAATACGCGCGAAAGAGACACGAACACACGAGAGAGATATATTGATAATTAGGGGATACATATACATATCGGCCGTCGAGGAACTGCGCTAACACGACAACAGTGTATGTGATCATGCATCGTCGTCATTGTTTCCGCGCACATCGATAATAACATATCATATCATCCCAAGTACATATATATGTGTGTGTCTGTCTGTCTGTATAGAAATGAACGGAGTCGTACGCGCAGCCAATGGAACGTATAAAGTAAAAAGAAAAAAAGGTCGCAGGCCGCGTGAGAATTGGCGAGCGAACGGAAATGAAAAGGAACGGAGTAGCTCGTTGGAACGGTTATCGTCCACGTGCACTTCCCTCCCCCTCCACCATTTTCCCTTCAATATCGCACGCTCTGCTGGTGCAGGATGGCCAAAAGACATTGCACGTAGCATCGCGAGATCTCTCGAAACTCGTCCAAACCTACGGCTACTACCTTCCCGGACACTTTTGCTCTCTTTCTGCAGCGCAGCCTGCAGTATTACACCCGTTTTAAGGTACTCTATTCCCCCCCTCTACTCCTCGAGCTTACGATATCTTCCGCCGTTTATCCAAACACGCCCCTTCCCCCCCCCCCTCTACTCGGACTCTATACTCCTGGCTTTTCTTTTTCTCAAAAACGGCCCCCTACAAATATATAAAAACTTAGGCTCGATACCGCAAAGTTCACGCAGCCGTAATCAGTCGGTCTCTAGCCCCGATGTGGCATTGCTCGAGCCGGCTTGGGTTGGCTCTCTGCGGTCGCGAGTTTCATCCAGTTTCAACATGAGGCGGGACGAAAATGACGAAGCTGTTGCTGCTGCTACTGCTACTACTGCTGAGAGGGGTTGAGGACTGCAATTTAGCTTGGCTGACACTGAGGCGAAGTTAAAGTAAAATCGTGCTGACGTCGCTGATGGCTGTGTACGACTGGGGCCGGCTCCGGGCTCCGTTCGCTTATTCGTTCGCGGCCCTTTATTCCTTGACCTCGAAGTACTTGTAGGTCGGATTCTCGTAGCCGTTGATCTGCATGTTGGCCACGTGCCGCTCCTCGGGCGTCGCTGCCTGATCCACCTCCATGAAGCCCTGAGACAGTATAAAACATCCCCAGCGTGTCATCGTCTTGCCTTATCTACCTCGTTTAGACCTCCACCCTCCTCCCTCCCGCTCTCTCCTTCTCTCTCTCTCTCTCGGCTCTCTTTTTCTTGTCCGATTTTTCGAAGACTTTATTGTATTTATTTTCGTACGGTAAATTGGGTCGTGAACGTGCTCAGGTAGCGCGGATCTCTCGACGTTCTCTCGTTATATTTTTCTTTTTCTTCCCCCCTCGCCTCTACGGCTAGTCGAAATTTCGGGGATTCTCTTGTTCTTTTCGATCAAACTGAACTTTCGATTGGAAAAACGTTTATTTTAGCCTTCTCGCGTACTAGCCGGCGTTCACGGTCTCGTTCTTATATATCGTTACGAATTTAATCTCGACGTTGAAAGGAAAAAAAGGAAACGAGATAAATAAATAAAACATGTAGGAGACGAGCATAAACGAATCCATTTGTCAAAAAGTCGAATTTCCATGAGATTGTATTTAAGCGTCGCAGAAATCTCGTTAATATACAAGAAAATTCGTGAACGATCGAGGGAAAGAGGGTGAAAGCAGGTGGGGAGGGATTGACGGGAGAACGACGCGCTGCATAACGATGTCGGTGAGGGAGAGCGGCTGGGAGGGAGGTATAGCGGGCTTCTAATAATGAATAGACAGCAGGTGTTCATTAATCTCGACTTTGAGGGGAGAAATGGGTGTAAGGTCGTGACGAGGGTCGGGCAGCGTCGTTTCAGGCGTTGGGAGGTGGGGTAAGGGAAGGGAAAAACTGGCAGGCGCGTATCGTTGTCGCCCCTGGCGATCGACGATCATTCATTCGAGCGAGCTGGTGGAAAAGTCGCGAAACGCGATACGGTAATTTATGAAAGCGCGAGCAGTCGCGGTGAAATTTAAGGAAGGCCGCGTCCGATAGCCGAGAGGGAGAGAGCCTGACTAATGTATCTTGTATGTATATATACGTACTTGGCTGTGAGGACTTCGTGAGCTGCGCCGCTTGAAGACGGCGACGCCGACGACGGTGGCAGCCATCAGGGCTATGCCGGCGAACGCCAGCGTGAAGTAGACGGACCTGCTCTCCCGGCGGTAGACCTCGCGCCTCACCGAGTAGCTCTGCGAACGCACAACAGTCAACCCCAGACCCGGACACCAGGTCCATTTAGTATACGTGTACGCGATATGTACAGCTGACTGTCGCTGTGGCTTTCCCTAACTTTGCCCCCACCTCATCTACAGATGAGCTTTGCGAGTTTAAGCGCGAGATGCTGACGCGGCACCAGTCTATAAAGGGTTTATCTTTCTGAGCTTACGCGTGGATGCATTAGTGGGAAAGAGCGAATGTATATAGGTCGACCAAATATTTTGCAAGTATTGTGTATGCATACGTATACATTGCTCGCGTATAGCGCCTGCGTGCTTTCGGCGACGGGGCTTTCCGCGTTTGCCTCTCGCGCTTCGATTTAATCCAAACATTTTTACGTCGGATCGCCAAACCGGATATATATCGGGTTTGTTTACCGCTCCTAACGTCCCGAGTAAATTGTTTATTTTTTCATTCGATCGGTAAACTTTTTCCTTTTTTTTCGCTGTTTTTTTTCTCTTTTTTTCGGTTTTCTCTTTTACAGTTTTGATGGCGATAACGCGACTTTTTTTCTTTGCCGAGTGCTTTGCCACTCGGTTCTCTCTCTATTTTTCGTTAACGCGATTTCTTTTTTCTTTTTTGATGAAATTGTTGAAACCTGCATTACTATACATCCAAATGCGTATTTTTATATTTTCCGAGGCTTTTAAACGGGCTTTATCGTCACTTTTTCCCCGAAGCAATTTCGGTCTACCCTCCCACCCACGATAATACTGTCTTAAAGTAACAAATATCCTCGCAGCTTATATAAATTCAGCAGCCTCATGAAATTCAAATGAATATAAAATTGTGTGGCTCATCTTGGGGAGCAACTATAAATATCAAGAAAATAACTGGGATCATATTAAAAGACAACATTTACTGTTTTTTTCCACCATCAAATGCTAATGAACGTGGACTTGAAAAAAAAAGAATGTTTTAATTACTATTTAGCTTCGCAAGAAGATTGATTTTCCCCGTTGAATCTCGATTAAAAAAACTACTCGATATATCCCATCAATGAATCGTCTATCTGTATACAATTTTACAAAAAGAAAAGTCATCTGGTAACCGAACCGCAGAAATTATCAAAAAATATTCCTTGATCAGCATCCTAATCAAAGTCCGTCTACCCCGGCCCACGATTCCTTTCAATTACCCCCAAAGCTCAGTCCGAGTTAGCGAAAGCTCAGCAATTTCCCTATCTCCCGGAGCACTAATCTTCCCTCTCCCTTAAAAAAAGAAAAGAATCAATTTCCAAATGTTTAATGGTATCTCACCGGCTCGGAATGTGATACGTCATGAGTCATGCTGTGAGCAGCGCGAATGAGCCCCTCGTTATGCTTGAGCGCCGTCGACGCCTGGGCAAGCGGCTGCTGCTCGTGCTCGTGCTCGTGATGCTGTTGTTGTTGGGTCGACAGCAGTAGCTGCGGCATCGGCTGGTCCTTCTTCTGCTTGGTCGCGACGGCTGCAGTGGCCGTGGCCGGGTCCTTCTTCTCGGGCGTCGAGGACGCCGAGGCCGAAGAGGCGGCGGACGCCGCTGCCGGCGGCTCGTTATCCTTGAGCAGATGCTGCTCCTGCTCGGTCCTCAGCTCGCCCCGCTCGGCCTTGCGCTGCTCCTTGCGCTCGCGCTCCAGCTGCTTCTGATGCTCTTTTTCTGCAACAATGACCACGCACGAGGTGCTTTTTTTCTCTCTTTGCTCTCCTACGCAGAAGCTTTCGCTCTCTTGGTGAAAGATAAAGAGGTGGTATAGGTTGGTGGGTGGAGTGTAGAGAGGGGGGGGATGATTTGAGTGCAACTATGTGGGAAGCTGGGCTTCGCTGGGCTGGCGAGCGGGTCAGAGCACGCTTTGACGCGACGGCTTTTGCCAAGAGAGAGAGAGAAAGAGAGGCTGGGAGCGAGGGAGCTTTGATCGCTTTTGACCCTGGCTCTCCTCCTCTCTTGCTATAGCGGCTCCGCTTTTAATGCTTCCGAATTAATTATGAGATTAAGCGACGCTCTCGGATTTCCATCGGTACACTCTCCTGCAAATGTGGAACTTCAACGAGGGAGCCATAATGCACCGCGGCTATAGATATACGTCGCAAATTTTGGGAGCATGACAAAGTGCTCGTCAAGAGATCGACTTTTCAGCCACAGGGAGTCGAGTAATATTACAGAAGAGCGTACACCTGACGCGCTCGATGGATCGTCGAAGGCATACCAACGAAGCCCCGCGCTCGAAAAAAGAAAGGAGCGGAGAAAGAGCGAGAAGGTGACGAAGGGGTTCTTTAATTGCTCTCTCGCGCCCGCGCACACAGCTAAAACGCACGCGTACATAGGGAGGGGAGGGGTCGAGGAAAATTTGCGCGGTAAATTTTAATGAACACGCGCCGTGAAAGGCGAGTTAACGCGCGGGACAGGCCGACGCCTTTGAGACCTTGCCGAGCATGCCGTGTAAGCGGGCGTGCTTTACATCGGCTCGGCGCCCAGCCTACCGCGACTCCGCGGCTGCGTATATATACGCGTTCTCACTTTGTAAGAGCAGAATGACTTTTCTTTTTACGCGCTTTTCACCGTCGCCCTTACACTTTGCATACACAGGCATGTGCACACTTTTGTAAAATGACGATGTAGAATAATTATAAAGATATATATGTGGGTTAACGATTTGGATCGGCGAGCCGCTCTAGTTTCAATTGTTCCTCGTACCCATCGTCATTAATAAAAAACGCATGCGGCTTAAAAAAAAACGAGAGCCGTGCGAATTAGCAGAGAACGACCCCGGTAAATTGAGCCCACGCCCACACGCGGCCAGCGGATTTCGCGAAGTTCATCAGCGCCGGAAGTGCTCCTCAGCGTCAATAAACAATAGATTCTCGGATCGATAAAGATACGCGAAAGAGTATATACAGCGACAGTTTGTAACTTAGCACTTGGAGTGTTCACGCAGTAATACGACCATACACGCCTACACACACACACAAAATAGAGCTGGTAATCACTCGTGTGGTATACGCTTTGAGTCATAAAACCGCGCGCGCGAGAGCTCGAAAAATCGATGTTAGAGAGGGTGGGAAGGAGGCGGTGGCGCGGAGGAGGGGGAGGAAGTAAAAAAAGACAGGGCTCTCGGGACGTTTGCCGGCACGTCGGCCGTCTTCCGCAGCCGGATCGATATGAGGCTTTTCGCACATGCACACACGTGTGCTGCTGCTGCTGCTGCCACTGCTGGGAGGGAGGAGGGTGTCGCCGCGTTCGGGGCATATGAGAAGAGAGAGAGAGAGAGAGCGTGGCGGCAAAAGGAAGTAGCAAAACAGCCGGCGTTAAAGTCCCGGCAGAAGTGAGAGGAAAGTAGACTAAGAGGAAAAGAACCTCTGTGTGGGTGTGGGTGTGGGGTGGGATATAAAGAGTTGGAGTAAAAAGTGGGCTGGTAGAGAGAGAGTACCTTGCTGCTTGCTGGCGACGTCGGCTTGGAACTTGTCCAGAATGGCTGCCTCGGCTTCGCGCGTCATTGCCAAGAGCAGACCCGGCGTCTCGTCCTTGCTGCGCAAAGCCAGCACGTAGTCGTCCATTAGCTTGCCGATCTTGCTGCTCAGCTCCGGGTAACTGTTTAGGCACATCAACCGGTAATACGTGTATACATAGGCTCGTGAGGCGCGCGGATACATCGGTACAGGCTAGAAAAAGATCAGCTCCCCCACCCTCAACTCTACGTCTAACACGGCCCGACAGCTCCTAAGGGATTACACCTTTCAAGCGCGTATAACGACGCCGACACGGCTCACACGGTGTTTTTTTTTTAAGTCGAGATTTACTTATACTCTCGAGAGCCGATGCTCTGTGCCTTAAGTTGAACGCGGATTACGGTTTTTCGCAGTTTCTTTTTCGCAGTTTATAACGTATATAGACGCGGCGCATTCCTCTCGTTTACGCCGATTTATTTCGCGCCCGCGATATATATATATATACTCGTTCGTTAAATTTGGTATTCCGGCGACGAGGCGAATCCGCTCGACGCGTATTTCAATTGACTGGTGTCCAGTTAATTAAAATCTTTTGCGCGAAAAAATACGGGGACTTTATTGGGAATATTTTCAATTTGCCTTTCGGGTCACGTAAGGATCGATTCATTTATTTGCGCGAGAGTGACACATCTATGTATTTATTACGTATGTATACGTAGAGGCACGTATACGCACGCGATAAAATAGTGTGGCCATTCGTTATAAACAGGGGTAAAATTTAATATTCATTAGATTAATTTCTGATTTAGCTTCGGCGAATTAATAATTTCTCATGCCCAAATTGACGCAAGCACATTATGAAAGAGGAAAAGGGAGATCGATTTGTCAGTCGCTTATATATACGCAGTTGTATATATTTAATCAGCTAGCGCTTAAACAATTGATATAATTCAAACAATTATAACGTTCTAATTAGAACCGAGGTAGCGTATACCGCATATACAGCCGTCTCTCAATCTGGCATCTATAACGAAAGAATATACACGTGCTTTTTTATAAATCATGTCACCTTGTCTACGACTGCTTAATAAACAGCTTTTCTATAATTGACAATTACGAAGATAGCCGGCTTGAATAAGTTAACAGTCGTATTTGCGTAAATTCCGTAAATCGCGAATCCAACATTCAAGAGTATACCTATCAAGCGCATCCGAAAATCCCGCAGCGTCCCAGCCGAGAGCTTTCCTCCCTCTCTGCCCGAATCGCACACAATTCCCAATTTAGAAAATCGTTAATAAGCGATAGCTCGTCAATACAACGTCGCGCAGGGAAAACCGCCGTTTTCATCAGAATCGAGGCAAAGGTACGCGCGACACGCATCGGACGCCAAGTGACAGACAGAGCTCTGGATAGGACGTAACGCGCGAGAGTATAAGGGGAGAGAATGGCACGGGCTAAAAACCGATAATCCAATTGCCCTTGTGAACTGCTGTCGAGAGGGCGCGGTGTAAAAAAATTCAATTTTAAGCCTAGGCCCCCCTGCCGAAAAATCGGCGCTATGGAAACGTATCTCGTATAAGTCCTCTTCGTGAAGCGCATGTGCATGCAGAGGAGAGAAGAGACATACCGTTCGAGCATGAGTAGGCTCTGGTTCGTGATGCGATCGATGTCAGCCAAGTGCTCGAGCGTCGCTGGCTTCTCGCGCTGGGCTTGCTCGAGGCTACTGTCCAGCAAGTGCTTGTAGTGGGCGATCGTGTGGTGCCGGTCCTTGTGCAGCGCTCGCAGCAGCTTCTGCAGGCACTTCTGGATCCGGTGCTCCTGCCATGTGGGAAAAACGGGCTTTTGCTTATTTTCTATTTTTTTTCTTCTTTTTTTTTGGCAGCAGAATAGGCCTTGCCCTGTTCCGGCGCAGACTCGAGGAAGAGAGAGAGAGAGAGAGAAGGAGAGAGTAGAGCCATGCTGACGTGCGCGCGAGCCGGGTCCTCGAGAGGCTTGTACGGAATTCAAGTGGCGCGGACGTGAGGTCGAACCAAAATGAGGAGGGAGATCAGAGCTCGAATTCGCGCCACGAGATATCCAACTTTTCCGATCATCGGATTACACCATCCCCTCTCTCTCGCTACTCCCGCCACTGATTATCTCCTCCTCTTCCGCCTTGCAGTTCTCAAAATTTTATGCTGCAGTCTCGGTCGATGGACAAGCGTCTTTCAAGGAAATTTCGACTTTTCCACCGGGAGCCGACTTTCCTCCGGATTATTCGCGTAATTTATTTGCCTTTCGAAACGACGAGAGAAGAAAAAAGAGTGAACCCAGTATTCCACGTTGATTTTTTCCGTCTTGGCGTCGTTTGATAAATAAACGCGCATTAACGCGGGCATTACGTAATCCTGGAAGCGAGAGGAGACGAAAAAAAACCCGCCGTCCGATCGATACTCGCGAGTCGGAAGTTCCGTCTCTCCGCTCGACCGGCGAAATTCGTCCGGACGAGATTTCGAAACGAGTTTTTAAAGGGTCTTATAGAGGTCGTCTGGAAATTGATAAGCGTGTTCGTGGGGGTCGTCGAGTATATATATATATATATATACGTAAATTTTCAATATCCAACTTACGTTCGGTGGTATTTCATTCAGAGCTGCGGTGTAGCAGGCCATGGCCTCCTCGTTCCTCTGCTTCACTGTCTCCTGATGACAAAATCATATAACATATCGATTATTATATTTACCCTGCGCCGGGCCGTACGTGAAAACGCGATAATACGAGTATAATTGCGCCTCTCGCTCTCTCACGGCGTCCGTGGAGAATGGCCAAAGTATGGAGAGACGGCGAGAAGGGGCGATGAAAGGGTGAGGTAGGCGAAGGGCAAAAGTTTGGCCTATCTATCATCGGAGGGAGCAGAGCACGGCTGCCGAGCCATAACTCAATCCCCCTCGGCCGAGCGATGGGCGGAGAGGGAGGAGGGGAGGGTGCAAGTTTGCGAGGAAAACAATTAAAAAATTTTCGCAGCTGTTGGCTCCAGGAAAAGTTTGGGATACGCGACGGCTTGCGATTGGCGATAGAGCAAGGCTGCGAGGGTCTTGATGGGTTTGCTAAAGAGCGAAATGAAGGAAGGGGGCTGGCGTTACCTGGACGCGCTGCTGATGCATGGCGCTGAGGTGGTGCTTCTCGGCGGCGCCGCTGGCCTCGAGGGCCGCTACGGTCTGCTGGAAGCGCACGGTCATCCAGCGCTTGAACGCGTCCGCGGCGACCGGATCCCGGGCGCGGATGTCCTGGTAACGCTCCTCCAAATCGCTCCAGTCCTTCATTACCTGTAATTTAATAAATAACGAGTTTTATTATTTGTTTTGCACGGTTGCAAAATGATTACGATTAGCGTTTGTTTGGCAATTTCCAAGACGAGAGTGCGGATTGATTGAGGAATGAGGGATTGTCTGATGCCGATAACTAAGCGTTCCAAGTGGTTTAATCAGCGGAGCGTCAGACTCGCAGTCTGCAGATCCTATAGGCTTAAAGCTAGGCCGGCTATTGAGCCAGTATCGGAGCCCATAGTGCGTAGACTTAATTGATTGTCAAAAAGACTTAAAATTGAGAGAAAGAGAGAGAGAAAAAAGGAACAAATGTTGCTAGAGTCGAGTTAATCGAGGTTTATTGATAAAGTTTTTGCAGGGAATGCTAAGATTGCGCAGCTACATTAAGTCGAAACTTCCGACGGCGAATTTAATAATCTACTCTCGTATATTTATGTTTATAAAGTGAAAACTATGCGCGGCAAATGAAATTTCAAGTGGATGGAAGTCTGATGTTTTGACGTGCTTATTTTTGTTGCTGCAAAAATCTTATCGATCGCGGCGGCGGCTTTCGTAAATTCTTTATGGAAAAAAATTAGTTATTGATTTTAATATCAAACATAAACGCCATAATTGATCAAAGTGTACGTATATAGTACTCGATAAATGTTTAATAAAATACTCAATTTTCGTCAAATTTTCTATTTTTAAAATACCAAAAAAAACCTACTTTACTCTTTATAAAATGACTCGTTAAAATTCGTAAAAACGAGCGTTGAAAGATAAAAGTAATACTCTCAAAGTTTAAATTTATTTTTAGGAGGGAGGAAAAGCCTGTCATGAATAAATAAAATTTTAAAAGACTTGACAATATTCGACGACCCCGTCGATTTTACAGAATCAAACGCACCTTATTCTAAAGATGATTAAAATTTCACCGTCAAAGGCAGTCGTCGTTTAAAGAAAAATCGCCGTTTCTCTCTCTCTCTCTCTACTCCATTTTAAATCAAAACAACGTGCGCTGAATGTCACCGGCCATTAAATTTTACGACACTCCATTTCCGCTTCCCTCAGACCGCCAGGGCTTTTAATTTATTCGTTCTATCCACGCGAACCACGGACTACGACGACTACGTGAAATTAACGGAAAAGAAGAAGAAAAAAAGCAAGCAAAGAAGGAAAAAGAAAGCGGTAGAAGGTGACTACAAATTAGCTGAGAAAGGATCTCAGCGGCAAAGTACTCGAGACCGATTCCTTCCGTATCCGCGCGTACGCGTATGTATAGCCGTAAAAAAGAGAATAAAAAAAAAGGAATAAGAAAATCGAAAGGTGAGCTACAGAATTGACGATTGTACGCTACCATTATTTTCCCTCCTTGGCACTTTCATCTCGGTTAATATAAGTACACGCGGCTCTAAATAAACCCGCTCTCTCTCTCGGTCTAGCGGGCTCGGGTATCCATCGATCCGCCGCGTTTTCTCTCGCCTACCGCCAGGCTACCCCTGCCCTCTCATCTCGCGGCCGCTGTGCAGAATAAAGGAAATGGATATATGCATAGAGACAGGCGGTCGTTATACATCAGCAGAGATGGGTTCGCCGCGTATCGCAATCATCGGCTGGGGGGCGCGCGCTATATAGCCGGGGCTATACGTGCCTGGATGGAAGAAGAGCTCCGCAACGATTCAAGTAGGTCGCAAAGTACGTGTATGTGCAGACGCTCACCTTGGTAACCTCCTCCTTGTGAATTTCCTCGAGGCGCATTTGCGCCTGTTTGTAGCTCTGGTGCTCCGATCGCGGATCGAAATGGGTCAAGTAGGGATCAGGCGTGCCATGGGGCAGGAAAGCAGCCCCGCCAGGCTGTTGGGTACTGCTGCTGCTGCTGCTACTGCTGCTTGGAGGTGTGCTGCTGCTGCCGCTGCTACTGCTGATGCTGCTGCTGACGGACTCGGCGTTGTTCGACTCGGCACCAGCTCCGCCCGAGCTCGGGCTCTCCTTTAGCTTGTCCGCCGTCGCGGTGCTCGTTGACGGCGCAAGCGACGAAGGCGGCCTGTGTGCAATCGCAACGCTCGCGCGTGATTTCTCCGAGAAATTTATCTCCGACTGCTTTAGACTACACCCCCCCACTGTATATATGCTGACACTTCATACTACCGCGAGTGGTAATTAGCCCGGGCTACGTGGCTTTCTGCCCTTATGGGCCTTGGAGCAATGCTCTCGCGAGGTTTCGGCTTTTGTATTTAATAAAAATTTGGGCAACTTTCGCAGTTTATGATATTTCAGATAAAACAATTACCTTGTGGTGCCCTCGTAATCTTCAAAGTACTCCTCGTTGCTGTCGTCGTCGTCTGGCTGGTCACCGAGCACGTCATCGAGATTCTCGTAAGAGTCCGAGTCGTCCTCGGCCTCGTCGTCTTGATCGGCATCCTCGTTCACGGCCTCGTCCTCCTCCTCCTCGAAATCATCTTCCACCCCCTTGGGCACGTGCATCTCGAAGTGTTTCTTCAGCTTCATGTTATCTGCCCCGGGACACAGAGGATTAAGCACACGTATATACAAAATCGATCAAACTCTCTCGTCTCTCTAAAACATCTAAACTTGTCCGAAGAAAAAGGCCTTGGACTGTCGACGTCGTACGTTAAGTCTTATTTATTCGTTTATCAACTATACAAGCTTGCAAGCTTTAACGAGCGAGCGTCAACAGGCCGAAGATCTTAATGAACAAACTAGCCCTCATAAATCAAGCTTCATTACCGTCACACACATACTGACAAGTTTAAAGAGGTGTACTAAGGATCGGGGGGGATGGACAGGTATAGGGTGGGGGAAGGGAGATGAAGCCACGTCGGCATTTCATCCAGTCACGCGGACGAGATGGAAGGAGGAGGGTGCCGGAGAATCTCCCAAGAGGGGAAAGGCATGCTGCCGCTGCCTACCGAGGCCGCTTAATAATCCTAGAGAGTGAGAGAGAGAGAGGAACTGGCTGGAGCATGTACACTCCCTTCCCCCTCTTTCTCTCTTCTCGCTCTTGCATACCTTTCAAGTGTTTCGGACAGCAGACGAACTCGACGCCGGCGAAGAGTGAGATGCCGCAGGGTAGAAGCATGGCGAAACTCCGCAGGTTCATGTTACGCTCGCGGCAGGTGTCGGCAGCCGTCGAGTTCCATCTGGAAGACACACATTTCACAGTCTCTCTTCCTCTCTCTCTCTCTCTCCCTCTCTGTACGTGTACCCGGGGCCCGCAGCTATCTCTCCAACATAGCCGGATCTTCCTATCCTGCCCAACCCATCCCACCCCCTCGTCCCTCTTCAACCCGCTAATATCGATTCCCCGTGCGCGGCTCCGCTCGGCTCTCCAACTCTCTCTCTACGACCAGAGCGCGGCCTTTAATTAAAGCGCGGCTCGACGGACGAGCGTCCCTCCTACCTCCCCCTGTCCACCGTCCCAGCTTCCATTCTATTCCGTCCTCCGCTTCCTCCTTCTCTCTTTCTCTCTCTCTCGCCGTAAAAGTTCAACGCTGATCGACTTGTATACTCTTTTTCTCCCCCCCCCTCCCAGCTCCTCTTTTTTTTCGTTCTTTTCCTCCTCTTTCTCTTTCTCCGTCTCTATCTCGGCTTTTCTTCCCCTACACGCGTATATATTTCTTCCCCTTTGTTTTTCTCCTACTTTGCCAGATAAGCTGTAAATAAAAGCCAGCCGACGCTATGGGCGACAGCCGGCGCGCGAGCAAACTTTTTTCCCCCTGGGTCGAATTTATTAATTTGAAAGAGAGAAAGAAAGAGCCCACTGTCTTTTACGATATATCTATATATGATACGGCGTTAGATGCCCCCCCTGAACTTTTCGGTTACTTCGGCGAGCATCGCGGAAAAAAGTCGATTCGAAAGATATCGCTCGAGGCTCTCCGCAGCCAAGGTCTCGGCATGAAAATATATACGTTTCGCCCGATCACCTGCGGCTTAAGCACCTTTTATCACGAATCGCCCAAGAGCGTCAGCCAAGCGAAAGGGGTATATGCGCTTATGTTGAGCCTTTCCTTTTTCCGCGGCTCAATATTTATTAACGGATAAGCCAAAGTATGTAAGTATACACGAGAACGTTCATCTCGTAGCCTGTATTTTTAAGAAATAATTGACGGAGCGTTACAGGCCCCCTCCCCTCCGGTGTGCGGAGCGTTGTGTTTTCCTTCGGCTTTCCCCGTTAACGCCGCGCTTCCGCGAAGCGCATGAGCAAAGGGCCGAGGCGAGTTCGCACTTCAATTACCCTCTTCCATTCCGAGTCTCCTCATCTAGTTCTGAGTATAACTTTAACGCCCCCCCCCCTTCCGGAGTTTTATTTTAATGGAAAAGTTTAGAAGCTTGTTTGCTTACCTGTACGACTCCCAGCACTTGGTCTGGTTATGAAGATGATCGAATAGACAGCCCTCGGGTACGAGTAGGGCGTCGCTCTGGAATGGACCCTCTGACAACAGAAACAGCAACAACAGTTCAGTTTTATTTTAGCTGCGACCATCGTTAAGTTCCGCGCGTATCATCAACGATAGATAAATCAAACGTCAAAGTTCAACCTGCCTATGGTCGTGGCTAATATAATTAGCGACATATTAAATGTTATGACGTTATGAGTGAGAGAGAGAGAGAGAGAAAATTACTTATGCGCATTACAGATTCTAGCGCTCTGGGGGCTCTTCTGGTAATAACTTCTAATTAATATGTAACCGCTTTTGCCCAGACATTTACCAACAACGAGAGTTAATGAAAACGCCGCTCGCTCGTGCGAGCCGCGCGTTTACTTGTATATTAAACGAGCGCGATCGATATGCTAAATTAATATAAGCTGAATTCGCGCTTAAAGTAGACCTCCGTAATACAATAGGCTAACCAGGTTTCGTAATCAGAGCGCAAAAGCGAAAAAAAAAGAGAGGAAAACGGGCTGGTACTCTCTCTCTCGCGTCTCTATTAATGAAATTTTAAACACACAGAGCAAACATATCAACGTCGCGCCTCTTTAAAAAAAAAGGCCGGAATGCTAAAAATAAAAGCGCTCGAAATCGATGAAAAATCTATACGAACGCACACACGTAGAGCACGCGCCCTCGGCGTTTTAAACAAAAGTTTCATCCTTGGCAAACTTGAAAACTGCATCGGGAGAGAGAGAGAGAGAGAGAGAGAGAGAGAGAGAGAGAGAGAGAGAGAGAGAGAGAGAGAACCAATATAATACACGTCGGTGGCGTAAATAAAAGCCAATTAAGTCGACGTACAGCGAATCGATGGGAAAGGACGGGCAGAGGTTGGGCTGGTGGGGGAGCTTTTATTGAAATATTAAAGCAACAAGCGACGAACGAATAATAATCGACAGCAGCTTTAACGTCGAGCGCGGACCAGTGAAAGAGAGAGAAAGGGATAGGGGAGTACATGTAGACCGAAAACCGCTATAAAGGCACTTTGCTCGCGAACGAAGCTCCCCCAATTCAGTTTGGAAGTTTGCACTTAGTTATCCGTAGCAGGCCCGATCGGTTGCAGCTGATAACAGCTGTCCAATTAGCGGAGCTGAATAAAAATAAGCCCGCAGCTCTACCGCCCAGTAGATCATTCTCGATCGAGGAGAGACGAGCAATCGCGTTTCGTTGGTTCGAGGCAAGCTTGCGGTTGGCTCTGTGATATATATGTATGGTGTGTGTATATTGCTCTTACCTAAGCATCTGTAGGGCTTGACCCATCTCGATAGCTTGCACTTGCTCTTGCCGGGCTTGCACCAGCCGTTGACGCGGACGTAGTGAGATGACTCGACGATGTTGGTGATGTCTCGTTTCGGGTATGCCTGCAACGAGAATCACAAACGACGTATAATGTCGAGCCTGTACATAATCAGCATAGCGAGTTTTCAAAGAAAAAAATAATATAATTACATATGGGTATGTCAGGGGAGTATCCTCAAAAAGTGTAAAGCGCACGATAATAACGCAGGGGAGCAATTACCGAGTGCTCTCTTTCTCGATGCTACTGCAGCGCAAAATAACTCTCGTTGGGAAAGTGCAAAATTTTCCATTTTTCAAAAACCTCCCTGCTCTGGGATAAGTGAATTATCCGGGCGTTACTCTTGCAACATTTACTTAGTTGCAATTAGAGAGAGCCCCTCTCGCAAGCTTCGCGCCGAGTATATGAGCGAGAGAAAGGTGCTAGTCGAGAGCTGCCTTTATTCGCGTACGAGCGAGAGACGAGCCGGGCGATTTCTAATTTCAAGACAGCCGAAAGCCCCCGTGCGCGCTCGCGCTACCGTAATTAAGCGCGTAAATTATATTCGCTGATAAAGCTCTACTCCGCTGTTGCTGCTGCTGCTGCAGCGGCGTTGCCAGTAGAGCATGATTTGCAAAGCGCGCTCGAGCGTTATTCCCTCTCTCTCCTTTAAAACCGTCCCTCTGCTGCGTCCCCGTCGGTCTCCCAAGCCCTGCGCGCGCGTATAATTCGTTGATAAGTGCGAATTATCGAGGCGAAAGCGTAACGGACAGCGCTCGACCCGCGCGAGTGTATACAACGAAAATGGAAATTCTGACGCGAGCTTGCAACTGGATAATGTCGATCTTCGTGCAAGAGATCATAGAGAGAAGGGGAGGGGTAGCTGCGGGGAGGCAAGTGGATTAGACGCTTATCGCGGTGAGCTATTCAAAGTTCTCTACCCCCGCCGCTCTCTCTCTCCTCTCCTTGCCTTACTAATCATATTTGAGAGCGCGATCAGCTTAGTTTTCCCCGAAGGACTATATAATCCCGGCAAGCAGAACGGCGGTCAAAGGGAGGGGGGTGCGGTCGTTCGGTAGGTCTATTAGCCATGGATTCTTTTAATCCGAGCACCGTATCTGACTAATTCCATTTGAAGGGCGCACATAGAACGCGAGCTCTCTTTGCCCGGGTGCGGGTGTGTGTGAGTGTGTGCTAGAGGAGGGGGGAATCGTCGAAAATTGAGCCGCGACACGCGATGACAGGTCAACGCTCGGAATGATCGACCGATACTACCGTGAGTGTGGGTGTGCATACGTGTATTGAGTCTGCGTAGGTGGACTGCGATACGAGGCTAGGGAGGTGCAGGGGGGGTTGGACGAGTCAGGCGTCACGCGCAATTATACGCCGCGGGGCCAAATCCAATCCATTGTCCGATATCGCTTCATTAAAGTATAGCTCGAACGGCGTGTGTGACGGGCGCCCTCGCAAAT
This sequence comes from Anagyrus pseudococci, assembly GCA_030522585.1. Classification (NCBI taxonomy): domain Eukaryota; kingdom Metazoa; phylum Arthropoda; class Insecta; order Hymenoptera; family Encyrtidae; genus Anagyrus; species Anagyrus pseudococci. The sequence continues at coordinate 29,086 of JAPYYQ010001680.1, forward strand.
CCGGAACCCCCCCCGCTTCACCACCCCCCGCGCGCGCGTTCCATTGTCGCTCGGTTCCGCGGACGCGACGTCGCTTTGCGATTATCCACTCCGCACAATTCC
>JAPYYQ010001681.1:0-29185 GCA_030522585.1 Anagyrus pseudococci
TTCTGCGACAAAATGACTAGATCTTCGCCTTTCTAAAAAAAATAGTAATTTTTGTTATTTTTTTATTATTTTTTATTATAACACTTTTCTCAGTGTGTTTAGATCGATTATAGGTACGCGTGTCTTTCGACTAAGCGTGAGGGGAAATGAGGAGTGCGGTTGGAATTGTCATGACAGCGGCTTGTCAAAGGGCGAAGGGAAAATGAAAATCCGACCGTACGGTTACAGGAGCGGTCGGTATATTCAGGACTACTGTCACTGTTGGACAATCGACGTTTCGCGTGCGCGCATATTTTCGCAAAACTAGTAAACCCGGCTGATGAGTCCCAATGGAATAAGCTACTCCGAGGCTCGAGAGCGATCGAGCGATTTTCGAAATCCGTCGGCTCTGCCCGTTACGCAAACACGATACGTGACTCTCTCTCTCTCTCGGAAAGGCAGTTAGCGGCTGGCAAGCTGCGTGACTGTACACTTAGTCGCAATTACATATATCCGTCGGTGCTCGTTTTGAAAATTCATAACGCGAATCAAAGTGCCTCGGGGGCACAAAGTAGCATTAACGATACTTTGGATTCGCTTACTAGTTAATTTTCAAATCATTTCGCCTGATGTAATTGCGGCGAGATTCGACGCTGGGGGGGGGGAAGTGTTGTTGCGCAAAGTTCCGTACGAAATCAGCTCTTGATCGAGCCTCGAAAAAAAATTGAACCGCATCAAAACACACATTTTATTTTATGCGTTCGAAAGCAATTTATCATTGCATATCGGTTTCGAATTTTCTTCTCTCTTTTTTTTTCGACGCTCTTTTGAAGACCGTTATACTCGATATTATTTGAGGATCGTTTGAATAAAATGTATGAATTTTCATTAAGGACATAGAATTAAAAAGAAAAAAAAAGGCGCGGATATGTGACCATTAAGCTTGGTATCGCATAAAAGCGCTAAATCATTTTTATCTGCCATTTTTTACGTTATTTCAGTCGATTACAGGTATAGGAATGTCCTTTTTCTCTCTTTCTCTCTCCCTTTTTTTTTATAAAAATTCCATATAAATTTGCGTGTGCGAGGATCACCGGGATGAGGGGGGTGGGGGGGGGGAGTTACGAGAGTAGCGAGTCAAAATCTGGGACTTCAATTATAAGCGCGGGCACGACAACGGCGTATAACATACCAGCAGCAGCACCGGTCACATATCGCCCGGCAGCAGCAGCGGCCAATATCGTTTTATTTGGCATTAAACTCATTTCGAGATACATTTGTTATTAATTAATAAAACGCGATACGGAAGCGCGGACGGATGGGACGTGTGCTGAGCTCCACATATGCCAATACCCCAGCGGAGTTGCGGGCTTTAAAGGGTCAGCTCAATTCGCTTGTGTTAGCGCTGATTGACCTCCCACTCTACACCCCCCCTGCCCCCCCCCGCACACGCACATCCCTTGTCGGTGTCCCTGCCTGGCCAACAGCCTCACAGACTCTCGATCCCGCTAACAAGTTTTCCCATGTGTGTTTTCGTTTAATAATTCCATGACGAGTGCGAGCCATTTTTCACAAATCCCAGCGACGACCCCACTACCACCACCACCCCTGCCTCGTTCTCAAAGTAAATTCCGCGCGTTTTAACGATCTATGAAACCTTTTCTACCGCCCCCCACCCCTCGCACCCCCTTCTCGCATAAATGCTGTCCCTGCTCAACTTAACCAATAGCTCTCTTTCTTTTTGTTTGCTATTTTTTTTGTACACTTTTCACGACCGATTTTAATGACTTGTTTTAGCTGGCATTTGTCTTTATTACACTTAATTTTTCTGCTTGTCCGAGCAAACAAGCATTTTTTGGCATTAGATTATCCGTACCCCTGTGTCGACCCTTTATTTAAGCATGTCTGCCGTAAGAGCGGTCTATCGCATCCTGTGATTTTCAACAGAGGCGCATTATCATCAGACTGCGGGACTGATCGGCGCGCGATAATTTAAAAAAACAAAGTAGAATGAAAGTCGAAAAAAAAGAGTCGTTTTTTTGCATTTTTATCCGGAATACAAGCAGTGTTGGACAAGATGAAAGATTCGGCTCGATTACCATTGCAAAGAGGTGACGGGGCGGCTCGGGCTCTTTTTTGCTTGCCTTGGTGTCGAATCGAGAGACGAGACGCGTAGGCCAGTGGCAGAGGGGGCGGCTGGTGGGCGAGAGAAAGCGAGGCGCGAAAAGTGAGAGGCTGGCGCCGGCTCGCCGAGGAAAAGTAATCAGATTCGCGGGAATATTCTCCCGAGGCAGGCAGGCGAGAGCGAGCCTTGCTATAGGCAGAGGGCCTCAGCGTTACTGCTCTCTTTTCCGTTAATTACTAATAATATTCAGCCAGCGAAGCGCTCGCTCGCGCAAGAGAGTGTGAGAGAGCCGCGAAAAATATACACGGCCGCGAGCGGGGGGTCCCGAGACGGCCCCGCCTGCGCCGAATTTCCATAAGCAAACAGAGCGTCGACGAGACGGCGAGAGAGAGAGAGGGCTTGGCCGGAGGTGGCAAGAAAAATGAATAAAATTATGGGGTGAGAGGTGGAAGTAGGAGCAGCAAAATTTTCAGTTGCTCCGGAGCGACGTGAGGGTGTCAGTTTCGTGACGGCAGAGCGTCCCTCTTTCCTCATCCTCTTGCTACCACCCTCGACCGTCGGCTCAGCTGTCTTTGCGAAAAAGGAGGGAAAAAACGCGAGTTGAGCAAACGAGCGAACGAGGGTGTGCGTACACGGGAGGGGGTTTCGAGGGTGAGCAGGAGCAGCGGTGCGAGCGATCTTGGGAGCCGCGAACGTACGCGAAGAGGGAGGGGGGCAGACCGAGACGGGTTGAACGATGCTCGGTATAAGTCAGAATGCGGACAGCCAAGCGGTTGCGCCGGGGGCCGGTGGAGGGGCCGCGCAGGGATGAGAAGTTTAAATGGCTCGGCCGTATGGCGCGCGAGCGAAGCTCTCCGTCGACAGGCTGCATCGACGACGGGCTGTGCCGCAGAGCTCCCGGGCTGTCTCTCTCTCGATCCCCGAGGGCCTCTCTCTCTCTCGCCGATTTGTCTCGCTTCTAAATAAACCAGTTCTCTTTTTTTTTCATCCTCCGACTATCCGCCTACCCTTATGGACCCTAAAGCAGCCACGGTCGCGCGTGTATTAATGAACGGCCTTGCTCTCTATGCGGACTCTCGAGCTCGGCTTACCGCACTCTTCGTTCGGGATCTTTAACCGCAGACCTTTGCCTTGCTCGGGAATCGACTTTCGCCACGGCTGATACACGCGTTTCTGATTATTTATGAGCCTAGAGCCCAAGCGAATGCTTTAACTAGTTAAAGGATTTGGTATAGGAACTAGGGAAGAGGAGGGGGGGTCGAGTAGAGTGAGAGGGGTGATATCGCGTTATTAGCTCGATAAAGCCAGGCATATAACGCCGGAATTTGGAAATTTCAATAAGCCGGAGAGCGAGCGGCAAAGTCGGAGGAGAGAAAGAGAGAGTGTCGACGGCGAGAGCGCGAGGAAGGGGAGGGAATCAAGCGCTAATGCGCTCGTTCACGGCGAGCTCTGCGTCTACTCGGCGCGCGTCAGCTTTCGGACAGGCTGAGGCGCGCACCCTGGCGCGAGGAGGACAGGAATCAAGTTGCCTTATCATTCTCGCAAGTTCTGTCGATTTGCCGCATCTGTGCCAGCGGAGTCCTCTCCCCCTGCGCTTACTTGCCGGCAACTTTAACGCGTTAGCCGGAATCGCTTTCTCCTCTCTCTCTCTCTCTCGCGGGAGAGAGACTAAGCCGTACGCGTGTATAGATGTAGATACAGCCGGCGCGTCGATATGGACTATTCCGCGCACACAATTTCATAATGTGCCCTACTCCGTCGCGAGAGAGCCAGACGAACTTTATCCCCCTTACCCCTCGCGTTTGCAAGCTGACACGCCTGACAAAATTTCATCATCCCTCTCTCTTTCTCTTTCTCTCTCTCGAGTTTTGAGAGGGAGACAAATTGCCTGGTTGCTTGTTAATAAAAATCAAGAGCCGGAAAAAAGTCAGAAAGAGAGAGAGAGATAGAGTGTGAGGGGAGAGAGAGTAGCCGGGTGTCGAAGTTTAACCGCAAGAAAGCCGTAGGGCCGCTTATGAATGACGCGGCAAAAAGTAGGTATAGCGGCCGGGATCGACGGGTAGCGTCGATTAGCAGCGGTCAAGCCACGTGTACGTTTCCCCACGCTTCTCCTCACCCCAGTTTGCTCGCTCGTCTCCTGGGTCAACACATGCCGCGAGGTCGCGCAGCCGGGCGCTGTCTAATCTTTCCTCGATTATCGCGCCCGAGTCGATGTCCATCGATCCCACACTCGGACTCTCTCTCTCTCTCCACACACAGCAAGTGCTCTCAGGGGCAGTGTACACTGAGTGAAAGAGAGAAAAAAGAGAGAGACACGCCTGACGCGCTGCGGCGCGAACGAGAACGCGCTCGTAAATTTTCCTTACAGCCAGTTAGCCGCTCTCGCTTTGGTCACTTAATTGCGATACGCGTGTATATATAAGCGCAGGGACGCGAGCTTGTCTCTCTTAGCCGCGCTGCCGTCGAAAAGCGCCGGGAAACAAGGTTAACCCCTAATCCCGTTAGCCGATCGATCGGCTTTACAAATGCCATTGCCTTAATTGTCCTTCTTCGGGCCGAGAGAAGTGGCAGTATACAGCCTTGGCGCTCGAATTTTTCCTCTTTCCCCTCCTCGCAGCGGTATATACCCTTTGATACCGCCGAACGTTTCAATCACTGCTCCCCCGTAGCTGGATTACATTTCCGAATACGTATCCGCCGGTGATATTCATAAAACCTCTTTTTAAACCGAGAACGAGTGTGAGTCCGCGGGTAATCGTGCTCTTTTCATTCGAGCGCCCAGTACAGAGAGCTGGCTCTCGCTCGCCTCGACGCGTCTGGTTAGCTTCTCCTGCTCTCCATTTAAGCGTAATCAATCGAGAAAAACTTTTTTACCACCACCTATACAGTATTGCGTTTTAATTCGCCAAAACTGCCTCGCTCCTATTCTGCATGAATATTGTATTTTTATGTGCGACTCCGTCCATTGTGCAATTGGCCGGGTCGGTTTGAAAAATGGTCACAGCACCGACAGAGAGCAGATAACAGAGACGCTGCAGCAGCGCTTAAAGTTCCATGGAGCGTAATTGCACTGGTCCATAATGAAATTGGAGGCGCGCGGGCCGTTTGAAACGAGTTGCCGGGGGAATAAAGCTAAGCATCTCTCTCGCGCGCAGCAGCGGGCTGCATATAAAACGGCCTAGGCTGCTCTCTCGAGGAGTGTGACGCGAGGCGGGAAAGTGGCGCGAAGGAAAAAGAGCTGGATTCTGCGGGGGGTAAAGGAAACGGGAAAGAAGAGGCAGCGGAAGAGCGACGAGTTTGCAGCAGCATAGCGCCGGGAACGAGAGAGAGAGATCGCTCGTTCGCGTCGAATCGTCGTCGTCGGGGTGAAACGAAACGGAAACGCCTGCGGGATCTCGGAGAGGCGGGCGGGAGAGAAGCCGAGCGGAGCTTAAAAATACGCAATCTTGCTACCCCGTCATGCCGAAGAATTGAAATACACGTGGGGCCGGCGCGCGCCTGCACGGCCGACGGGGCCTAGCTCCCCTTTGATATCGTTTACCCATAATCATTTAATTTTGCCAAAGCCGCCGACGCCGCGCCACTTCTTTAAAGCTAGAGCGAGACAGTCATCTTCTACTCCACCTAACCCCTGCGCGCTTCTTTTCCCAGACCCCAGACGGGCTGCGAGCTTGCTCAATTTTCCGACGCTTCGATTGCAAGCACAGCAGCCTTCGTCTCTTTACGGATATTGTGTGTACTCTCTCCGTGTGCGAAGACTAACCTTTTTTTTTTATCAATACCCCCTGGTCTCGAGATGCCGAGATCAACCGATCCGAAAGCCTAACGAAATTTACACTGGGCTACAAAATTATATATATATTTTGATAGATTATTATATCGGTGGACATATGTCGTTACTTCGATCGCTGCAAACGTTTAACCGGAAAAAGGCGTGAGAGAGGAAGGGAATATAAAAAGTTTGCCGAGAAGTCGAATGGAATTGAAAGGAGGCGAAGATCGCAGAAGACAGGAGGCCAGCCCTGCCGAGGGTTTGCAAGAAAAAGTATAGGAGAGATGACGTCGAGAGAAGAGAAGCGTGCGCCGGGCACTTTCCATGCAAACTAAAGCTCCCGGCGTTGCGGCCGATCGGTTATTGAATCGTTAAGCCCGATTCGGCCGAACAAAAAAGATCTGCATAAGCGGGTCCAGACGGATGAGTCGACGCCGACAAGCCGGGGGTGTGGGATATCCGTGGTGTAAAACGCGGAGGATAGGAAGGGGGGCGCTGCTGCTGCAAGGGTGATAGAAGGAGAGAGGCGCTTTTGTTCTTTGCTCGGCGGCTCTGCAAATAATATTTCGAGACGCTAAAATGTGTCAAGCGGCTGATCCCAGCTTGACATTTGAATATATCCCGAGAAGGGGAGCAGGGCATTGTCGCGGGCTCTCTCTCTCTCTTCCTCCCAACAGCCAGATCAACCGGGATACAATATTTATAAAGCTTTACGGAAGCAACAGACGTCGATATTTTTTTCTCCTCTCGCTCCGTTTATAACACCTCGTTATACTTTTTCTCTCAACACACGAGAGAAAGAGAGAGAGCGCAGGCGCTAGAGCCCCGAGTGACAGCTACTTTTTTTTTTTGTTCAGCCGAGCCTCGGCGAAATTGATATTTTTCCTTGGCATGCAGCGCTGCTGCCGGTGGAGAATTTAAAATCCCTTCTCGGCTCATCTCGTGCGCGAGAGGAGCGGTGGAAATTTAACAAGCCTGCCCCGCACCGCTTGACGCCGGACGATCAAGTGCAGGATTTAACGCTCGTTGGGCGACAGAGACTCGAGGGGGGGAGGGGGAGGATGATAGGTCCCGTCCGACGCAAATCACTCGCGGGCCCCCGGTAAACGAGCCGCATCATACGGGCTCTCTCTTTCTCTTGTCTTCCTCCTTGCCTCTCCTCTATCTCTCGCTTTCTTACACATTTTTTTATCACTGGCCCAAATCCAGCGCGGCCGATCGTAAAGTCCCGCGCTAAATACCGTCATATAACCGCGCGTGTGCGGCGCAAGGGCCGCCGATGCTTTTAACGATCGCAGGCTCTCGTTTTCTACGCTGCCGACAAACCGAGGGGAAGCCCTTTTTTCTCCCGCGGCTTTTCTCCGCTGCCGACGTTGTCCTCCTCCTTATTCCCCCCCCCCTTCTCCTCGTAGTTCGTCTCTTTTTTTTTCTCGTTCGGGACGTTTTCTCCCTGCGTAGTCGTCTTCTCGGACCGAGAGAGTGCCGGCCTGCTCGTACGGTGGGTGTCGAGAAAAGGAAGAAATAGTTGCCCTCGTGAGAGAGAGAGAAAGAGGAGTAAGGGGGGCAGAAGTCGGGAGACCTTTTAAGAGTGGCAGAATCGCCGATGAAAGGGGGATTACTCGCATGAATACGGATACAAAGTGTTCGGGGCTGTGTGCTCCCCCTCTGCCGCCGCCGCCGCGCAAGAAAACGGACGAACCGGATTTCTATGTTGTCTTCGCTGTCTTTAGTACCCACTTCTCCCGGCCCGTCCTCTACCCACACCCTTTTCCATCTTCGTACGAGAGAGCGAGCGCAAGCGTGTGTGTAAATACTACGCTGCTCCCTACTCCCCCTATCCCATCTCCTTCTCTCTCTCTCTCTCTCTCGTGCTCTCTCATAATTTCTCTCCGATTCGCATTACTTTGAACGACCAAACATTTTGCCTTACATACTTTATTTACTCAATGTCTTATTCTCTCTCTTTCTCGCTCTCGTCTCCCTCTCTTTCTTTCCTGTATCTCACTACGACCGCGCTGACTTTTTTCCCTTCGTTTTTTTCCTCTCTCTTTCTCTCTCTCGTTATTTATGCGCGCAACTTCTGTGGATTTTAAATGCCTGCGCCCGGGATTTAAGCGCGAAATCACGTATGCAGATTTAAGCTCGAGGCGATCATTTTTTTTTTTCATACAAACAGCTTTCTCCCTCTCTCACTCGTGGCTTATCATTGTAATATGTTAGCCGGGCGATTATTAACCGTCGGCGCATCTACGATTTAACAAGATCATTAAACCTTAACCATTTTCGTGTGTTTATGAAAATTTTCGATGTTATTTACGAGAGCGTATCCGTATATGCGCGGACGCGTTATTCCGCTTGCATGCGCGACGACGCGCGTGGATTCCGTAAAAATCACATATGCATATACGAGTTTTTATAACTCGAGAGTAATATTGCGCGCGGCCGTGGAACACTTCAAAATAGTGCCCATCTCTTTCAATATAATCGTGTTTTACATTTCAATACCATCGGCTATTTCGAAGTTGAAACCCACCCCTCCCTCCTTTTTTTTTTTATTTACTCGAAACAACTTTTAAAACGCACCGCGTATAGAAACGATGCAGTAACCGAAACCGGCGCGCATCTACACATCCCGAAAAAAAAAAAAACGAGGAGCAGAGTAGTTGGGGTGAAAAAAAAACACACGCACAAAATATAACCGATTAAAAGTAAAAATAAATCCGTCGAGCCGCAGTAATAAATATAGATTGGCCGGGGCACACGCCTCGGGCTTATAATTCGAAAATATTTTCTCGAAAAATTGTTTTTTTTTTGCACATAATAAATAAAAGAAAAAAAAGGCAAAAATCGCTCACATAGACCGAGAGAGTAGATGGGTGGGCGGGGTGGGAAAAATAAATAAACAAGGTCGTAGACGAGGCCGGCCGCGGGCGGCGTATGGATGTCGCGAGTAGCGAGCCGTGCATTTTCGATGTAAATTCGCGAGGAGCTAGAACGATATGGCACGTGCGGCGGTGAGGAGGACGGAGGGAGGAGGAAGGCGCACACCGGTGTCAAACGTCGACGTGAGATATGCCCGGGCGTCAGGCGCTCGTAAAAGCTGCAAGGAGGAGGAAGAGAGGAGGACGCTCCGAGGAGGAGAATTAAAGCGAATAAAAAGCGGTTGAGGGGAGGGGGGAGGTGAACGCAGAGAAGAAAGGTGGAAGAATCGCGAGAGGGAGCGGCAATACGTTCCGCCCATACACTCTGGCTTATTGCCCTGGCTATGCGCGCGCGTTCCCAAAAGCAGCCGGAGATAAGCTCTCGGGGGCTCTCTCGTACGAAAAAACATCCTTTCTTCTCGGTCTCTTTTAGCCGATCCGGTAGCAGCGCGTTCAATTAGCAGTTTCTTATTCCGCAGCCGGACTCTCTCGCGATACGTTTTAATGAAATGACTAAATTCAGATACAATGTAGCACTCGCTGCTGGCTCAGTTAGGGAGCCGGGTATATGTCGCGCTTCGTGGACGACTCGTTAAATATTCAATGGCCACTTGGACTCTCGCGTTCGCGTTTTCATGTCGATACACTCGCGCTCCGCTATAAACGTAATTTCACGCGAGAGTCAAGATTCTCCCCCTTTCTCTTTTTCTCTACTGTATTCGAGCGTGGCTGTTTCGATTTTACACATTTCGTTTGGAAATAAAACTCGTATTTACAAGCTTCCCCTCCTGCCCTGTCAGAGCCGGGGGCTCTATACCTCGGTCAGCACGGCCAGTACATTATAAATAAGCATAAGCGTCGAATAAAGGCCGGACGCGCTGATTTTCGCGCGTTATCGTATAAGAACTCTTTAATTCGTGCTCGGTCGTAAAAGCTTATTACAAAAATTTTATGCTTATACGTGCGAGAGAGAGACAGAGGTCCAGGGGGGTATAATAGGTAGCTTGCCACAGAAGCAGAGGATCATCCGTAATACGCGTGTGCTTTTTAGGAGGCTCGGCGCGCGGCTGCTCGAAATTTCTCAAACTTTCACCGTACCATTTATTTCTCGGGAGGACTGCTGTCGGGCCGAACGACACGCTCCTAAAGATGAAGTTTGATCCTTTGCCGTTAAAATTCAAATCGTCCCGATAAAACGCCGGAGAAAGCGCGCAAGAAATCCCGAAACCTCGACCCCAGGGGGGGGGGGCAGGCTCGAGGTGTGAATCGACACGGGGTCCGAAAACATCCGCTCTCGGGGAAAATGGAGTGGGGTTGGGGAGAGGGTCGGGGGTGGGAGGGCCGACGGGGGCACTACTCGTCACCCGCGCCCCATGACGCGCGCGAGGGCCACCATAATTTATCCCGTTATGCTAATCGGGACGATTTGTCTAAATTAAAAGGCGCTCTCGGGCGCTGATCCGCGGTCAGCGTCACCCTGTTTTCGGCCGCGCTAATCCCCCCGCTCGGCCCCGAACACGCACAGCTCCCCCGCTCGCTCCTCTGGTACACAGGCAGGCTGTCCTCTGCTATGCTATATCTCCGTCTCTCACCTCGTGTCGTTTATATATCTATACGCGTATAGAAGGAGGGCAAGACGAGCGTTATTCCGGCGATCTCGAGGGAGTAGACGGGACAGAGAGAGAGCGCTATCGCGGCCAAATCCCCGCAGATGATGAGACTTTAGTTTATTGTACGTGCTCCGGGAGCCGGGCAGCCGCTGCGGATCATCTGCGGTCCGTCCGCGAGAAAACGGACGGAAACAAAAAGCTGCGAATAGAGCTGAGCGTGTGTGTGTGCGACAGTATAACCTAGGGGCGTCGGGGAAAGATACAAGCTCGCGCAAGATGGTCAGCTCCGCAAATCCTCGGTCGGACGGGCGCGGAGTACGAAATGAGCTCGATCTCGCAGCGGAGCCGCAGATGGGGAAAGTACGCTTTGATCCGGCCGTTTTGAATAATCGAACAAAAAAGCGCTTCTCTTTCTCACTCCTCCTTTTTTTCATATCTCTCTTTGTGTGTTGCGTGTAAGCGTGCAGAGAAGGAGGAGGATAAGGAGAGAAGAGCGAATGGGCATTCGCGTGATCGGCGCGGCGGCAAATATACGCGGGCGATAAAACCGACTCTGCACCGCGGCATCGGTGAGGATGGAGCAGGCTTGCCCGCGTAAGTCGTCGTCGTCGTCGGCGCATTAACGCACCCGCATATCCCGAGAGCCAGCGAGTCTGTCGGCGCTGCTGCCGGCGGACGCGCGCTTAGCCAGATAAATCTGGCCATCTTAGCGGCCGCATAAGTCTCCGGATTAGCGCCTCCCTCCGCACCTCATATCTCTCCGTCCCCCTCCCCCCCCTCTACCGACTGCCTCTCTCACTCTGACCCGCTTGTCCTCTCCATCTTCGGCGCAGAGAGTCCTGCGGCACACTAGTCCACTCGTTGCGGATTTGGCCTCCGCGGAATCTTAATCGGCCTGGCTTTCTCACAGCTTTCGCGGCTTTGAATTGATTTGAATTTCCCGCTAAGCCAGAGCTGTTTTTCTTCCCCGAGAAAGAGAGAAGGGAAAAAGAAACGACGAGGGAGGGAAGGGGCAGTCCGAGCCGAGAGACTGAGAACAAGCTCTCTCTTGCTCGACGAGGGTGAGGATCGCCGGGGAAGGGGAGGAAGGGGGTCGGTGGATTGGCGAGAGAAAAGGGGGATGAGATCGGAGGAGGATACAGGTTTACGGAGGGTGGCTGATGAGGTATTGATGATAGGATCGCGTCAACACCAGCTGAGCCAATTACACGGCTAAATCTCCGCGCGCTCGCCCCGAGCCTACGGATATATCCTACAAATCGCTTCTCTCTCTCTCTCACGCAGACAACCACCCGCACCTCCTTCGTACATACCTTCGGCTGTTCGCTGCCGCACTTCAGACCCCCCCTTTGCAGCACCGACGAAAGTTCTGTCGTCAGGCTTTCCGATTCAACCGCACCACCTGCCTTACGTCTTTTATTTGTCTTGCTCCGACGACAGCACACACAGGGGCTCGGTTACGCGAATCATACACAAACCGTACTCGGAAGATCGAATTCCCTTTCGCGTCTCCATCATCGCTCGCACCGGAGAACTGTAGCCCGGAGATCGAGAGTTTTTATTGGGTATGACTGTATCGACGACAGGCACCCTGGTTATCTGACACTTTCTCGAATTTCACTGTTTAGCTCCGGCCGCGTTTCTTCGGTTGAATTTAATTTGCGAGAGATATGCAAGTATTCCCTCGTCGCTACATTTTTTTCATAAGTTTTTATTTTTATAAAAAATATGTCAACTGTAATTGAACAGTTTAAAAAAAAAAAATAATAATTCTAAAATCGTTGATGCTTATCGAGGTTGACGCGGTCGACTAATGTAGATCGAGCCGGCTATCGTCGGTCAAGTGGTTCTTGATATTTCGCAAACGACGAGGGAATTTACGGTAAAACGAGTACAAAGTACACGAGCGGTAAAAGCGCCGAGAGGAAAAAAAAAATAAAACGAAAAAGAAAAAGCGAAAAGGAGAGTGGCAGGGTTTCGGAGATAAAAAAAAGAGAGAGAGAGAGAGAAGAGTCGAAAAGGCATAAGCAAATTCGCTTCCTTCCTCCCATTGTTCGTACGAGCGTGAAAGAAGGAGGGTTATACCGCTGGCGTGGCGGCGGCGGCGACCATTTGTCCGGGGGTCCAGAGCGCTCGCGCGCGATCCCTCCTCCTCCTTGCCGAATAACAAACTGCCGGGAATAACAAACGCTCTGGTACATTGAAACGACGGTAGCGGCGTCGTCGGAAGCAGCAGCAGTAGCCCGGCCACATAAGAGCGAGCTCGTATCTCACAACGAAACTCCCCCCCATCTCGACCTCCTACTCATCCTAGAGGGGATGTAGGTGCGTGTGTGCCAGAGAGAGAGAGAGAGAGAGAGAGAGAGAGAGAGAGAGAGAGAGAGAGATAGCTCGCTATTCCGTTGGCTGGATCTGCTCTCAAATCTCGCGTGAAAATTACCCTATTGTGCCTGCGCGCGCGCGTGTGTGTGGGTCCTCGTTCAACAGTCTCCCACCCTCTCGCATATTTCAAAGGCTCTCCTCTACAACACCGCGAATATATCCCGCTCCCAGCACTTGTAGCCGCCTTACGCACGCGTAATCGGTTTTTGTCTCTCGCGTCTCTCTTTTTACCCAGCTCCAGCCTACGTACAGAGAGTGAGGTCTGGTCATATAACCGAAAGACCGGCCCATTGCCAGCGTCTCGGCCACTTGGCCAACGCGCTCCATTTGCCGAGTAGCAGGAGAGAGAGAGAGAAAGACAAGCGCTACTCGGACTACCGATGTCTCTCAGCTCTGGACTCAAATTGCCCGACGATAATTCGGCCGCGCTTAATCCTCTCGCGCGTAAACAAACAGACTCGATCGTATAACAACAGCCGCCGGTGAGTACTGGAGCCGCGCGCGGACTAATACAGCTGTATACGCGTGCGGTGTGTTCCTCACTGTTTGTTGGCTCAACGTTGTTTGTCCACGTGTGCGTGTGCGCGCGGGGGCTGATTTTTAACGAGCAGTCGACAGAGAAAGAGAGAGAGAGAGATTAGAGCAATCGTTGGGATTGCACTAGTTCCCTCTGCCCCTTATCTCGGCATTCGCCCGAGATATAGACGCCGAGGGCAGGCTTGACCATATGCTGCCGCTTGGCGGTATGTTTGCCGAGGCCTCCCTGGCTTATACGTGTGTATACGCGCACGAGGGTGTACATACCGAGCGTTTAGCCTTTGCATCTTCGCCGCCGCCGCTGCTCGGACCTTTCTGCCTCCCCTACCACTGCTGCTCCGTTACTCCCTCTTTTTGTCTTAGCGGCCCATATAGCGTATTCGTCCGTGGCCATACGTATAAACGGTTTTTTTTCTCTCCTCTCTTATTCGCCTCCGTGTCTCATCCTCCTCGTTCTCCTTTCTCCTTCTGGGCGCTCGATTTGCCCGGAGGCTCAGTTTCTGTCATCGTAATCGATATATCATTGCGACAAACGCCTCTACATTTTATCCACGTTTTCGTCACCAACTCCGGTAGCCTCTCCCGTACTCGCTTTCTCCTATGTGTCTGTGTCTCTCGCTCACGCCCCTGCTCCTTTACCCTGTTTATGGCTTCTTTTTTTTCCGTAACTTTGCTCATGTTCGAGACGAAAGAAGGAAAAAAAACAAGCGAAACGCTGGTCAGGAGAAAAAGAGAGAAAGTATGGAGCAAAGAACACGCGGAGGTATAGGGTGGCAGATTGGGGGATGAACATAATGAGTACTTATATAGTCGTTTGCCAAATGACAATGGCGTTGTATCGTTCTGGCTTATGCCGGCAGGCTTACCCGCGCTTATTGCCAAAGTTTTTTTTCCGGGGAGGGAACACAGACGTATACACGTACGTACCGGGGAAAACTATGGACGCGCGCTTGGAATGCGATGTATATGTATCTCGGGGATTACGGGCTTGGACAATACGCTCGGGCACGATCTATATATGTGTATATACTTAACGAATCTTGACTCGTTTTGTTTGTTCGCCGCCATCTGTCCGTCTGATCGCGCCAACCGCGCCCTTATCTCTTCGCGCTAACCCACAGCCGCAAGTTATTACTTCTCCGACGAGTAGTCCTCGCCTGCGACAATAATCGTGCGACACCTACCTCATATATGCTCTACTCCCACCCAACTTCGTATAATTACGTCATGAGAATTATTTAACCGCAACTTTTTATTTTATTTATTTATTTTTAACAAACACTGTTCAAGTTTTCCTTCTGTTTTTGAAAAATTCGACCTACTGCAGGTCGACTTGCTCGTTTCACTCATTTTCGCTCAATTTGCACTTAAATTGATACGCCGCCGTCGTCGTCGTCTCTACAGCCTCGGCGGCCGTTCTTTCTGTCTTCCTTTCCAATTTGCGGATTTTAAGACGCAACGTCTCGCCAAAAGAAAAAGAGAGAGAGAGAAGGAAAAAAAGAGAGAAGAAGTGCCTTCCGCTCGCGCTTGTAAAGCCGAGATTTACACTGATGTTAAAAAAAAGGGTAAGGGAGGAGGGCTCGGAAGAAGATCGGCAGTGGGCGAAGTTCGTGGAAGACAGTGTATCGGCTGCTGCTACTCGGAGCATCATCGGGCCCGGGCGCGTATATATATCGGCCGGTGCGGCGCCGACTTAACGGCCGAATCGTCGGTGAAAGACGATCCACTAATGCAGACGTTCCCTGTAACCAACGAAACAGTACTGCCCGGGATACTCGAGAGGAAGAGGGGGGGGGGGAGTGGAAGCGAGCGGAGGGACACACCGCAGCATCCACTGTAAATCGACCCGCTGACGTTTATATTCGTCATTTTGAATAATACCCCGCGTAAATTCACCGGGACCATAGCGGCCGGCTGTGGCTCTGTGTGCGTGTATACAGCGTCGCATATCGGCCTTTGACTCTTTCACCTCTACTCCTCCTACTCCTCGCAGCTTCCACTGTCGATTCTCTGCGCTTGTCGAGCCTATACCCCGGTGGCAACGGGCGCTTCGCTAAATTCATAGATCTCGATTCGCAAACAGTGTCGTCAGCTCGCTAAACCAGCCTCACCGCGTACCTGCGCCTGCTCATCGCTGCTGCTCGGGCTTTCATAGCTCGTTGAGTGCTCTCCTATACCCTCCACTCAACTTTGATATAACGTATCTCCCGCGTTTATTTGTCCTAAATAACAGTAACCGTACAGCCTCGCGAATGACAGAAATGCGCGCGTAGAATATTACGCGTTTATATGGATGATCAAAAAAAAAAGAGAGAAAAAAAATGAGATACTCGTCGAGCAGAGCTATCATCATCGAGCGGATTACAGAATTTTTTTTCTTCTTCTTTACAAGGGCGTTTTAGTCGGCTTTTAGCGCTCAATAACGAGATGAATTATCGCCTTAGCAGCGTCCCTCCATCCGCGAATCCCGTAACAGCAGCCGGAAAATAAGTCAGCGATACAAGAGGGATGGAAGGGGGATGGGGTGGGGGGGCAGGGGTGTCTGCTTAGCAGCGGAGCATGTGGGCGCGCGGGCATGCACGCATCATCCAGTCGGAGAGATCGGCGGGCATCGGCAGTGTGTCGGTTTGCGGGCGACTAGTTTAAGCCTCCTTAAGTCCGTAACTCTGGGCGTGATTTGTGCGCAGCCCCTGCTACTCTCGCTTGGCCCGCTAGCCGGTCTCTCTCTCTCTCTCTCGGTCCCCGGGGCTGCTGCTGTTGCCGCTGGACTGGCCGGCTGGCACCTCTCTCTCTCTCTCGGCAGCCGAGCAATTAACAAGTCCCCCTCGAGGGCTAATCCCGCTAATCCCTTGACTGATGCCCCTGCCCCCCCTCCCTTCCCTCCTCCTCATTCCCGTCGCCGGCACCGCTGCTACTCGCCCGCTTACTCTCGGCCAGCTCGAAGCAGCTTTAATTTGAGCGAGCCCACACCACTTGCCCGCGAGCTCACCGCCAGGCGCCGGCCACCACCCCCCAGCCCCCTCTTATCGATACGCCTTCGCCACCGCACCATGAGCCAACGGGGATAAGATACTCACTCTTGCGTATACCTGCTGCTGCTGTTCTGCTGGTCAGCAAATACGTTGCCCTTTCTCTCTTTTTTTTCAAATCGCTCTTCTCTTATCGTTAATCCTACTGGATATGAGACTCCGTTTGTGTTTGGTATTATCGGCGTTAAACAAACAAGTTTAATTAAAACGCGCAAGAGTTGTGTTTTTATTTTTATACGGAGTTTGGGGGGGAAATAGTCGTGTATCACAGCCTGGCCTCCGACGATTGAAATATTTCGATTTATTTAAAGCTTGGAGGACAAAAAAAAACATAAAAATATCCCGACGCTGTTCGGATCCGAGAGAAAATATATACGTAATGGTAAACCCTTGCGTTTCCCCCGGGCGTATATCGGTAACGTGAGCTATGTGTCGTGTTCAACAACGTTTCATTGAAATCCCTTTCTCCTTAAAGACGCGTATAAAAATATATATATCGGTATCGGGAGCGAGTGATTTACAGAATCGACAAATCATGGCCCGACCTAGTGCCGCGGAGCAAATCGAAATGAGGGCCATTTGTATTTTCGGCGTTTATATACGACACACGACTCGTAGGGGAGGGCTATGGAGAGAGAGGAAAGGCCGACGAGGAGAATCGGTCGCGGCAGTTACAGGCGTTTTAACGCGTCCCTTAACTCCTGCCTCCGATACACTTTACGAGGGCTCGAGAGCAGCCGAAATTAGCCACGGAAGCCACGTCGGAGGCGAGGAGACGTTACCGCACAGTCGGAATATCACTTATCGGGCCTCGGTCGACGCACAAAGTGCCCAGCGCCGGAATTAGCCGACGAATTACGTTGGGAATTACAGCGAGTAACCCCTGATTCTCGGAGCCGCGAAAGTCAATTTGACAGTTTGGAGGAGTAAGCGGCTGAAGAACGATACGAGAGAGAGAGAGATACCCCGTCAACAGCTTTTTTCTCCCCCCTCCCTCGTTCAACTCTAGCGGCTGCAATTCCGGACTTTTATTTTCTCTCGTTAGTCGTCGATTTCGTTATCCGCGGCAGCGGATCGGGCCCGGAACACTCGCCGCGGGGATAAATGTCAATGCGCTTGCTCGCGCGCTTATGTGTGCACGCGCGGGGGCGATCGGCCTGGCGCAAAGCCCCTCCTCGCCGTATATCACACTAAATCGCGATCCAAAAAATATACAACCTACAGACGGCTGTTGAGCGCTGAGGGTTTGGGGGGTAGTCAGCGTTTGGAGCGTCTCCCTCTGGCACACATCACGTATACACACAGGCGCGCATACCGCTAACAATGTGTACCGCGGCCCCCCCCCCCTCGTTCCCCCAATGACGCGCCCGCGTGCGTCACTTCACCTCTCCAACCGTACGTTACTCTATCTATATGTCCCTACGATATATGCGTGTGTGTATGTGTGTGTGGGGGTGTGTGTTCCCCCGATGTTTTTTTCGCTTTTCGCTGCTCTTTTAATACTTTTTTTTTTTGAGCGAGGGTGAAAACGTTTCGGTGTTTGATACGTAAGAGCTCGGGCGTAATTGATAAGTCGTTATCAAAACATTTTACCAATTTTTCTCGACTGCATATCGTCGATAGTGTTTTATTCACTTTTCTTTTTTTGAAGTTTTTTTCATTTTTTTTTTCATTTGGTAAAACCGTTAGTACCGTAATTTATCGTCGACGTATGACGTAATTAGTATTAATTATCGAAAATTATTATAATCGTAAACGAGTTTAAGTGTGTTGTTACCCGACATTAACGTCGAAAAATGTACGAAGAACGTTTTCTTCCTTTTTTTTTTATATACACATACACACATTTTGAAAAATGATTGTCGTCGATAAATCACGGGTATAAAAAAAAAAGTAGTCAGCGACATAAAATCCAATATAAAACGTTAGCCGCGTAAGGTATGTAGTGCGTGCGTGCAAGATTTAGCCCTCCCCACGTGAAAGACCGGAATGTGTGTGTGTGTGAGAGAGAGAGAAAAAGAGCGTCGACAGGATCGAGCTGCTGGGTCGTCGAGTAGTATGACCAAGTAAATTTTCGAAATTGCCCGTGTTATTAGAAAATTAATGGATCATCGCGGGCAAAAGAGAGAGAGTGGGACAAGGTTAGCTTTCTAGCATGGGGGCTTGTCAGAGAGTATGAGCGGCGAGCACACAAAATGAACAGGGGATACCCGCTCGTCTATTATGGCACATTTTGTCCGGGTCTCAGCCAATACAAATAGCGCGCGGGTATACGAATGATAAATCAAAATTTTCGTATATATGTGACTAGCCATTGTTGCAACCCCAATCTTTCTCTCTCTCTCTCCCGTTCCAGTCCCGCTACCACACAGGCTTGCTCCTTCGCACAAAAGAGCCCGATCGGAGAGCCGCGTACATCCGCGCCCGTAATCCGACAAGTCAAAAGTGTCGGCCCTGTAAATCGGGCCCCTCCTCTCAGCCCGTACGACACACCAGAAGAGAAGCAATTATGAAAAACCCTCGCGCTCCAACCAAAAAAAAAAGAAAAAATAAAGGAACGTATACCGGGGGAGATGGGAGGTTGTCGGCTGTGTTAGGAGCTAAAAAAATACTAAGAGAGCTCTAATTCTCGGGCGGGACGGCGCTCTCTCATCCGGCTGAGTTTTTCATTGTTTTGACAGCGGCGAGTCGGAAGGCGGTGCGAGAGGAGTGTGCAGCCTCTCTTCCGCCCTGAGGCTCTTTTCTCTCTCTCTCGCACCCTGCTTTTTCCTCCTCCTCCTCGGGATAAGGTCGGAGCAGCGATACATGCTACGAACGACGACAGACGACAGCGGCGGCTTGACAGGCGCTAACTCGACGGATCGCTGACAGATTTCTTCCTCGGCTAACACTTGCCCCCTCCCTTTTCCATCCAACACCAACAGCCCGGCTATTTGTCTTAGCGATAGCTAATGCTGTTTTTACGGGTCTACGCTTCTTTTTTTTTTGGTCACCGACTCTTAGTAAGCGTGTGTATGCCTATATACAGCTTCCGAGTTATGTCGAGTGAATTTCGGTTATTGCGCTACGGTTTCTTTGCGTTCTTCTGCTGTGGTAGGTAAAAGGCAAGGAAAATTCGAGGGCCGAACAAGGCACTCGCCGGAATTACCATCGGCAAGAAGAGATAAGGCAACTTCTCGAGCATTATCAAGCAGCTTTAGCCTGGCGCTAATGCAATGGAAAAGCACAAAAGCTAGCGAAATAAGGCTTCTTTACCGCCAATCCACCTCCACCCCGTCGCTTCTCTTTCTCGACGCGGAGATAAAGAAGCGCGAAAAAGAATCAATTAGCCGAGGGAGCAGCGCCAGCGGCTACACACGGCGAGGAGGCAAGGGCTGGAAGGTAGCGAATGAAATAAAAGAAAATGTAAATAGAAAAGAAGAGAGAGAGTGAGTATATAGCTGCTGTTGCAGCTTCCGCGAATAAGGCCTGAGGCGAGAGCGAGAGAGGCTATACGTCCGCGACTGGAGAAAAGACGACGACGCGCGGAAGCAAGCGAGAGAGAGAGAGAGAGAGAGAGCCTGGCTATTAAGACGTTCACGCCGGAGGGGTATAAAAGGCTGCGGGAGGAGTAGTAGAAGAGAGCTCTCTATGTCTCTCTCCCTTTTGCTCCTCTCCTGGCTGTGAGGAGGAAAAGAGAGTAAACGGGCCGCGTCGCTTGGCCGCGCGAGAGAAACAAATAAACGCGCGCGCAAGCGAGAGAGAAAAAGAAGGGAGCCCCGTTCTTCCCTCTCTGTCTCTCGGGGGGAGCACCATTAAAATGAAAAATGATGTTGCGGCCCGCTCCTTCTCCCTCTCTCTCTCGCTATACTCTTTCTCGAGCTTCTTTCACGCTTACACCGGCCCTACGCCACCACCCCACGACCGCGTTGCTAACCGCGTCGATTTCCACCGAAAACGCGTTCAACGAGATAGAGAGAAAGAGAGAGAGAGAACAGCGGAGAGAGGGTGAGCCAGGCTATTTCCCCTTGGTCCCCCTACCCCGTGGGCTAAAGCCCCTGGCTCGGCAGCGGCGGCGGCGAGTTATTGCTGATTTTTCAAATCTGTTAAACACTCCTTTGCGCGACCGCAACTTTCACCGCCTCCCACTATAGCAGCTTCCTTCCTCCTCCTTTTTTTTGTCCTTCATTCATTCTCCACCCACCCCCTCCTGTCTCTTCCCACCCTTCTATTCCGTTGTCCCCCCTCAGCCCACTCTTATCTCTCGCTCTATCCTGTATATACGTGTTTTTCTTTTGGAAACTTTACACATCGTACAGCATCTGTTTCGTTCTTTATCTCCTCTAACCCGGGGGGATAAAGTGCTTTAGGAAAAGAGATTCATGCTCATTCGCGGGTGCGGGGGTTATTACAAATGTCGGGCTTTGATATTTTTATGTTTACCAATGAGATAAGTGAAAGAAGGCTGAATTTCTCCGGCGTCTATAAATTCCTCTTAGCCGAGCTCTCCTCTCCTCTTTTTTCCTCTCTCTCTCTTCTCGCGCAACGATAATCTATAAACTCGAACGACTTAGCCGCGAGTGTTTTTGCAATAATTTTCTTCTATAAACTGCCCCGCCATGACAACAAAAAAACCGTCGTACACTCGACGACTTGTTTTTTTTGTTTTTCGTAAATATGTCGTCGCCGACTCACCCGTACAGCGTCGGCGTTCTCGTGCGTTTCCAGAGCCACATGAAATTTCATGAAAGAGGGGGGGCAGGATGGTAAGACGAGCGCAAAGTCCTGCGTGCGCGAAGGACAAGCTCGAAGCAAGTGAAGAGAAGGAAAGAGAGAAAGAGGAGTGATGAGCACGCGTGTTTTGTTTGGCTCAAAGCTTCCGGCAGATTCGCGTTTCTTGTAAACCGGCAAACGTCTCTATCCGCAACTGCCTCCCTCTCTCTTCTTTATTCCCGAGTTAAGAAAGAGAGGGAGGGAGAGCGAGGAGTCGTAGGGAGCCACTTTTCATTGCCGTATTGACATGTAACTGTCATCGGTCAACCGGCTCCGGCCATTCGTCGCGACTTTTTGCGTCTCGCCGCGGGCTGCCGAACAGCAGCGGCAGCCGTCGCCGGTAACTGCAGTAAACCGACCGGTCCCTCCTCCCCTCCGCCTCACAAATGAAATCGACTCGGAATCGCCGGCAATTGCCGATCGCTCAATCGATCGAAAAAAAGAGGTGTGTGTGTCCGCTCTTGATATCCTTCTCTCTTGTTCCTCTTGCTGAGAACTTTTTGCGCCTACCCTCAGTCCCGCGTGTCTTCATATTTCTCAGCCTGTGTATACCCAGCATACATACCGTGCAAACGACTCTCTCTCTCTCTTTGAAAACGCGACTGACTTGGGCGATCAGCGAGACTCGGTTTATCTCTCTTTCTCTTGCAACAGAGTTGCGTTGCGTCGAAACTTATATAGAGATTGCTAAGCTCGAGACAAAAACTGTCGCCGGAGCTTATTTCTTTGCTTAACATCTGCGCGCGATATCTTATTCAATTTTTCAACGGCCGATCCGGTTTGGCATATCTCTAAACGCGTATAAGTAGGCCTACACGCACTCTCCCTTGATATTTATCGAGCGCGATATTGTTACGTGTATCCGATCGTTCAATTACACTTTCCAGATGGAAACATTCACGAAAATAAACCAATGTCCTGCCGTACAATTAAACAAGCGACAACGCACGCGATTCAACAAAAAGAGAAAAAAAAATAAACGATTTCGAAAAACTCTAGAAATTTATCCACTTGTTCGCCATTCCTAGAGAGCCGTTGATCCCTCGCTCCTCTTTTTTCTCTCGCTCATATCTTTCTTTTATTCGTATTACTCAGCGCTTCCTTGCACTTTTCATCCTTTATCTCGCTGCTTAAAAAAGATTCTCTCACTCACTCCTCACATCTCTCTCTCTCTCTCTTACTCTTTCTCTTTTGCCCACCCTCTTTTCTTTCTCTCTCTCCATCTCTCTTTTTCTCCTCGCTTGGCTCCGTGGGCAGTATATCAACAATGATAGTTATACACGTACGTTATAATCGTAAATTAGTCGCGGCAACATAATATATTCGTGGGCTGGTTTCTTCGCGCGTATCTGTTTTATGCTGTTATTATATATGACAGCAGCAGTCATACCTGCCCGCCTCCGCTCCCTCCTCCCTCTTCTCTGCTTCCACTCCTTTCAAGCGCTCCCTCTTCTCTCTCAGCTCCTTTCGCTTCTCTTGCTTCTTCTCCTCCCAACCTCCTCCTCCTCCTTCGTTATTAACGAGAAAAAATGCCAGATATCTTAATGTCTTATTAAGCCTATTACTTTGAGGCGAAAAAAAAGAAAGGAACTACCTTGTATAATAGTGTTCCTCCTGCGATCGAGTTGCTTGCTCGGCATGAAAAACTTAATCGAGTCAAGACATGAAGCTATCGATTTCGATACTCTTTCGAACGTGTGCTGCCTCGCTTGCTTTATTTAACACCGTATCTTTAGCCTGTCGTTAATAATTTCACGTGAGCAGCTCAACTAATAGAAAGGTATTAAATTAAACGATTGTAAGCTCAGCGAGGATTCTCCATTAATTATCTCTACCTCACCTCCTCCCCCCCCCTCTTGCTTTCCATCGCGCACGCATGCACTTTTCATATAAGGATATGATAAGCTTGAAAATTCTCAGTTTTCATTAAAATTCCCGAATGTGGATATTCCCCTTGGCGGCGCATAAACGCCGAATCGGAAAATTAAATTTCTCGCGGATTTTATTATATAAAATTTATTCCTTTCCATATTGCAGCCGATATACTCCAGGCTATGCGCAGTTTTTGAGAAACCAGTTCTCTTGCAACAAACGTAGACGCGTATACACGCGTATAAATTTTTTATTGCACCGGTCGACAGTGCGCGCGTACACTTGTGTCTACTTTCGCGCAAACTTCATAAAGTATATCTCTGTAAACACTATTAGAACCCCGGAGAGAGAGAGAGAGAGAGAGAGAGAGTGATCGCGCGTAGAAAGTATGCCGAACGAAATTTATCGAAGCGTCAAATAAATTTAAAAATTATATGCGCCTTAATAAATCGAATGTGCTTACATAGGCAGCGCTTTAATACGCTTCTGTGCGGATTTGACGATAGTTCAAACAACTTTATTTACTCCGGGCGTTGAGAAAACAGGCCCCGCGCGTACGTTTTCGCGAACGTCGAAAAGAAAAGGTAAGAAAAAAAAGTCAAGGATTTTCAATTAAAATATTTTACCGTTAACATTCTCGGCGCTGGTTCGCGCGGCACGCATGCCCCGTAAAATGGCAAAAAGGACGAACCGAAGGATCTGGGAGTTATTACAAATCCATTGCATAAGTCACCCAATTTTCATAAATCACGCATAGAATTGCGAAACGGTTGCGGCGTGGCGGCGGCGGCGGCGGGGGTCGCGTCGCAATTTAAAATTTTATTAAGAAACTCGTGGGCAATAAACAAAGGAGAGAGCCCGTGTGTATGCCCTCTCTCTCTCGCGCGCGCAAGTGTTCGGCCAATCGAATTTGAATATTCGCGCCGTAAATAGCGCCAGGTTCGTGGAACCGAGCGGAGCGTCCGCGTTTGTTAAGTCGGCCGCGCGGAATTAATAACGAAATAAGTATATTTCGCGATAGCCAGGGAGCCCGCAATAATTCGCCCGGCGCGCGCGCGCGCGAGAGAAAGTTCCCGCGGGGGTAAGGAGTCTCGCGGCTGGCTCTCCCCCCCCTCCCCTCATTCTGCTACCATACGTCTCTATACGTGCATGTGTGTTTTAATGGCCGGACACGCGTTGCAGGGCTTTGCCGGCGATAAAGAGCTCCTCGGCAGATAGCCGGCTGATTACGTACACCCGTACCCCTCCGTCCTTCGGCAAGCTACAGCAGCAGCAAAATAAATAAAGAAATAATAAAAAAAAAGTCGAGAGTCGTGCCGAGGGGGGGAGATCGCCGTGCCGCGTGTCAATTAATCAGCAGGGACCCCGCTATCGGCCTGCGCCGTATACAGCGCACGCGTGCAAGTAGTGAAGGGGGGGGGAGAAAGAGAGTCCCAGGTGAAAATCAGCGGCGCCATGCAAGCGCGACGTATGCATAATGCGCGAGCGTGCTTGTACGCGCCGCTGCGCGTTACATCGCCGATAAATCACGCGCGAACGAGCTAAAGCGGCGGAGGAGTATAGGGGAGAGAGAGAGAAACGACGAGATCGAAGAACCAGGAGGAGGAGGAGGCGGAGGAGTGAGCAGCGTCACGTCCTTATTACGGGATATTAATCGATCGCGAGCCGCAGAGGGCGACTGCTGTAGCTATCTATAAGGAAGCTGCTGCTGCTGCTGCTGGTGGTGCTGCTAGGGGGAGAGGGGAAGGCTCGTTCGGAGGCATAAAAGCCGCCGGCGCAATTAACGCCGGCTATCGCTTGGCTGCCGGCGCTGCGAGGAACCGCGCGCCATTGTACGCCCGGCCGAGCATATCCGACCTTTGCGCCCGCCTGGATTCCCCTGCCCCGGACGTTTATGCGGCCCTCTCATACCGACTCGAATGCATGCAGAGAAGAGCCGTGGAAGCGTGGCGCGCCGCCAGTATGCATAACGTGTCGATCAGCGAATTCCCCCCCCCTCGGCTTACCAGGAATGCCAGCAATAGCTCTCCCCCGGAAAATCGAGGAAAAGTCCCGTTCGGTCGGAGTTGAATTATTTCTATTATAGACTTGCGCGAAAGAGAGTGCGTGCTAACTCCTCTCCGCGTTATATAGGCATTCTCCTGTCTCGCTCGCTGTTGTTAAGAAAAGATGGGGGGAGGAGGCACTGCACGTACAGAGCGCAAGATGAAATTCCAGAATTAGCATAAACCCAGCCGGAGCTGCGGCGTCGTAGCGTAGAAAAAAGAAAGGTGCGGGAAGGGGCAGAGCGGGTAGTATATAAGTAGCCGGGGAAGAGCACGCGTGCGAGTTATAAGCGTTTTTCTGACCGGCAGCGACAAAACAAAATCCAATTTTCGCCCGACGAGTTTGCTGCCGTGCAAGCCGATCGCCGCCAGCAGCAAGAAGTGAAATACGCGCGCGCGAGCCAGAGAAGGAGAGCCAGAGAGAGAGAGAGAGAGAGATCGGCAAGAGAGAGCCCGGTAGGCTACGCGTCTTTCTGCGCTTCAAAAAGTGCAGCGCGGAATTCCGCGCGGACAAATTGCCCGGCTGCCCCGGCGCACCTCTCGAATTATTAATTGTCCCCGTGTCTCCGTCTCTGGCTGGCAACTTCTCCTCCTCCTCCTCGACTTTTTCTCCGGAGCGGACAATTTATGTATCGACAGCGTAACTCCCGATCTTTTTCCTCTCTCTCTGCCAACCCTTCGTTTTGCCCCCTTTAATTCGTCACATGCGCGCTGCTCCGACGAGCCGCTACTACAGCTGCAACTCCCTCTCTCTCTCCCTCGGAGTTGGAGCGTCGATTTTCGCCTGGCGCAAATTAATTCGGCGCCCGCGATAATTGTGAGGCTGGCCGCGGCAAGTGGCGGTAGAGCCACCGCGAGCGCGTCCGCGAGGCCGTAGCAGCCCTCGGAAGCGAACACGTTGGGGACACAGAGGGACAGGACACGAAGAGAGAGAGCGGGAGAGGTGGAGCTGCTGGTGGACAGAGAGCGGACAGGAGCGCGCTCGCGTCGCTAATAGGAGACCACAGCCGACGAGCGGCACCGCACATTTCGGGCCGGCCGCATTATTCCGTGATTGTCGTCGTCGGGCTTCCGCTCTTTCACCCCACCCCCACAGCAGGCATCCACCGCCCTCTACTACACTCTCTGCGCCAGCCGCGTGACCGCTGTTTCTACCATCGCACACCTCACTCTCTCTCTCGCTGGCATTCGCTGTTCGCTCTCTCTCTCTCTCTCTTTATCCAGCTGTCCGCAACCACCCCCTACTCGGTGCTCAGTCTAAACCGAGAGAAGAATGTGTTAATTCTGCGGTGACTCGTCGAAACAAGCTCTTATCGGCTTTCATTTGCCGATCGATGAGCTGGTTAATTGCTAAAAGTCATTTCCAGCTGAAATAACCGGACGCCCCGGAATTATTGCCTCTGCCCCGGCTATGCACACTCGGCAATGGCAGTAACGCATACGCACACTTTCTACCTATCCCACCCTTACTCTCTTTATGCATTGCCCTCTCGCGTTCGCAAATATGACGTTTATTCAATTTTCACGAGCTCCACTCGCGTGATTTACTATTCCCTCCTGTAATTTTCCACCCACTCGACTTACACGCGCCCGCGCACCTATACACGTATCCGTAACCACGTCATTACAAAATAACTATACGTTTATCCTCCCCCAGCTTCCACCACCACCGTATTCGCAAAATCGCAAAACACGGCGTTGACACAATAGCCAAACTGATAATCGACCGATAGCAGTCCTGCGAGTATAACTTAAAGTCTGCATTGTCCGAGATGTAGGAGGAGCTTGCCCCCCTTCCTCCCGAGTATATTAGCCGGCATTCCAAATTGGGGCAGCAGTGGCTAGGTGTCTCCTCTAAGATACCCCGCGGAGCATAATAATAGACTCAAGTACGCCGGCCACTAGTCCTGTACTCTCGGCTCGTCCCTGTCCCCGACTAGCAGCACTAGCAGTCATATAGTTGGCAGTGAGACGCTCGGGAGAGAGATGCACTGCAGTATATCAGCAGTCCTCGACTCGAGCGAATTTGTTTACGCGCAAGGCACTCGGCCTAGTCTCGACTCTACGCATTATCGTTTCGAATTACGCGGCTATTCGAGCCTCCCTCCCTCCTGCCCCTCCCCCCTGCTTCCCATAGCGAAACTTCGATTATATTGCCGGGGCAATTAATTAAACTCGGCCGATCGGTAGCCGAGAGCTTCCATCAGCCGTGCGCAGCTACGTTATTCGGGCGTGAAATTTCAGCGAACAGAGAGAGAGAGCGAGAGAGAGACTCGCTGGGAGTTTGGTAGGTGGAAAGAAGGACGCTCTAAGAAACCGGAAATTAGCTCGAGGACAGAGGGAGTGAGGAGAAGCTACTGGAGCTGCCGGAGAAACAGTGGCTCTCTCGGCTTTGATTATTGCCGGGGGGACAATATCGCCTCGGCGACCGAGAGCTACCGTCAGACTTGCTTCTCTTTCTCCTCTGTTCTTTTTTTTTTTAATAAAACGACAATTAAAGCCGAACGCGCGCGCGAGACGGCCCTGCGTTTCGGCTGATAGTCGCGCGGACAAACGTTGAACGGTCTCCTATACCCGCGTTCCCACTGGCTCGTAAACTCGGCAAAATAACGACGTCACCTCTGGCATCGGGAGCGGGTATATGCATATGCTTTCTCTCGCGACGACGATGAGCAGGAGCCGATGTCCTCCTCCTGGATTCTTTCCTTCTCCCACTCTCCACGGGGCTCTTGTCCCGCAGCTCTCGTCTCTACCACGTTGGGCGCGACGACGGCTCGGAAATTTCGAGTGAGAGAGAGGAGCGTACGCGAGCGGCAGAGGGAGGAGCGGCTAAAAGATTATCATCGTAAAGTCTTTAGTAAAAGCAATTCTAATTTTCGGCTCGGCTTCCTTTATCATTTTATTATCGTCGTCTTTATAGATATCAGAGCCCGGAGTTTCTGAAAGCTCTTAAACTTTGGTTTTATTAGCGCGCAAGTCCGGCCGGCGAAGAAGAGAAAAGAAGAAGAGAGCAAGAGAGACGAAAGGCAAGTGTGGTAGGGGGAGGGGCAAGGGTGACCGGAGAGAGAGAGGAGGGAGTCTCGGTGGCACATCTCCTCCTCGGCCTTGTACTCAAAGTGAAAAACGTCCCATTTGAGAGTCTCGAGATCGGCGAGCTCGTCTGGGCCGGCTCTCTCTCTCTCTCTCTCTCCTCCTCCGGGCTTTATACTTTCTTGTAAATTGTATTAAAATGCCCGTCTTTTACGAGCGTGTCAAACTACCTATGCCGCCACTCTGAACCCACTCCCTCCTCCATCTCCCGCTCGTTCCCGATGCTTGAACGCCTCGACGGCTGCAGCAGCAGTCGTCGACATGCAGCATCACCGCGCGAAACCCCTCCCTGCCTACTGTACGCCTCTCCGTCTCTGTGTGCCTCGACGCAACTTCTCCCTCCTTCGAGCGCGTCATGCATGACATGTGCCCCCCCTCGATCCCTCCCTCATCTTTATCCCCCGGCCGATATTGAATCCCGATTTTATGATCCGCCGAGACGCGCGC
The DNA here is from genome assembly GCA_030522585.1 of Anagyrus pseudococci. Lineage (NCBI taxonomy): Eukaryota > Metazoa > Arthropoda > Insecta > Hymenoptera > Encyrtidae > Anagyrus > Anagyrus pseudococci. The sequence goes on from JAPYYQ010001681.1 coordinate 28,562, forward strand.
GAGCCCCCGTTCCAACGAGTACGTAGCGGTGTAAACTTTTATTCGCGACTCGAGAGACGGAATCGCCGAGGGGGAAACAAAGAGACGAGCTCCGCGCATCTCAATGCCCCTGTCTTTTTTACCGGGGAAAAAGAGCGAGCAACGGAAAAGCCGACGATGTCATCGAACGCTCGACTCCCCGAGACCGCGCATCTGTCTGCGTAAACGCGCGTGTTTGTGTGTATATCAGGTGAACGCAACTCGCTCACCGGGAAATTTGATTCGATTTACAAGCTTACCAAATGGCTGTGTATATCCTCCTACCCAGTGCCTCCCTCCGCGCGTCATACCATACGCGCAGCTAAATATTCTCCTATTTTCCAAGCGCGATCGCCTACTCTCTCGTTTGACACGTTAATTATTGGCGACTCGCGAAAGTCGGCTTGATGACGGATAATTATAAAGCTGACAAGTTTGTTTCCCGCAATGCACTCTCCGCCGAACTAATTAATTCTCCAGCGGCATCGGACGCTAACAAAATCCCAACAAAAAAAAAAAAAAAAAACGAGACCGTGAGGCACAGGAAGTATTAAGGGGACCGGGCGGGCGGGGGGCCGGCGGCGCCGTGGCCGCCGGGGGCCCCGG